>JAULKM010123165.1:0-20612 GCA_032355605.1 Rubia tinctorum | reverse complement strand
ACTCAATATATAAGATCATGGGTCACCCCTACATAGTACCAATTGGTTTTATGATAGGAGCCCATGATTCTAATACAGGGTAAAGGAATTTTCAAACAAACGAGGTAAAAAGTCCAGAGTAAGAAGGTCTTCGTTTTTTTCCTCTAGTGCTGCTATTTGATTGGTTCTGTGCCTATATTAATTTCGTTTACTTACGTTAATACTCTTTTCTTTTGTTGCATATGTGGTTATAGATTGTCTTTATTTAACTTCATGTCAGTTAATATGTTATCACTATATTTATTTCAGTTAAAAGATATGGGAGCCAGTGATATTTGGTTTTAGATTAATTCAGTTCTTATTTGAATTTGTCGTGCAATTACAATTTTTAAAATGCATTTGCAGTTTTGAATGTGATTATATCAAAATCACATTTATTAAAATAATTAGGTAGTAATCATGGGTTTAAATAATTTTTCAACTTCAAATTTATTTACTAATCTCCTAATTTGTTTGTATGCATTGATGTAACGTGGTTTAATAAGTGAAATATTTGTGTGCTATGGTAAAACAATCCGCAGATGGTGTCCTTGGATATAATATTTCATATTAGTACACATATTTAATATTCCTAGTAATTCATATCAGTACACGTATTTAATGATAAACCTGACCCACTATCCATAATTTTAGGATCAATTAATTAGCCACGTTTTAAAGAGCTACAATTACTCCTGGTGATACGATGCAGAATCTATCCCCGGAGCGATGGTAAAATAAGTGCGAAATTGGATAGTATCTTATCCTCGAGCACGTATATTTTTTTTATTTAACTCCAATATTATATTTTCGTGGTAATATTTATATGATGTATAATGTTGTTTCCAGAGAGCGATGACTTAAATGAAGAAGTTCTAGGGGGAACTGTAATCTGGTATTCGCGATTAGAAATGAGTTTCATAGTCTGAATGAAGCTTATTTTACCTGCAACAGATGGGTTGTGGTGTAGGATTTGAAATGGTCATGTCTTCGTACAAGAAAAATAATGGGCACTAAAAGATATATTGTATTTGCAATCGAGCCAAAATAATAAAGCTATCGATACGAGCGCATTAGAATTTTGTCCAAAGAAGTAACACATTTACAAAAAGTTGTGATTAACCTTTATGATTGTTATGAAAGAGAGTATTACAGAGGAGAGGTGGATCATTAGACCATGTCAGGATCCTCGATGAGGGACACATAACCACCAATTCTCAGTTTACGCTGAGAGGAATAGACAGAGTAGCGAGCTTCATGCTTAGGTGAAACAAATGATAAGAGACTTGACACATGTCGAGACAGCACCTAGGGACATCAACGTGAGCTGGAGCATTAACCATTAGGAACATATATAATGAGATATCGGCTTAAGGTAAGGAAATGAATACAAGTGAAACTTGTTTGTACGTAGATGCCTCCCATGGGTGAGTTACAGGTCACCTTGCAGCCCTTGATGGTACCTTGACCCATTTATTTTGGGCTCATCCTGAAGCTGTTGTGGCATTTTAGACTACCCATGGATTGTGGTTATCGATTCAACGTATATGACAAGTCGATACGACATTGCCCTTCATTGAGATGGTTGGCATGTCTCTGTGTAACCTGAATTTTTTGATCGACTATGCCACTCTCATTGAAGAAATGTCTGATACTTTTGAGCGGGTATTACACACATTGAAAATCTTGCTTGTCATGGATCGTGAGTTGGGGTTGATTAGGCCGATTCGAGTTGTATTTCCGGACTCGAAGCATTTTCTTTATACTTACATATAAACAAGGATGTATATGTGCGTGTTACTGTGTTAACAAAAGAGGGACATGGCATCGTTAAGAGGTGGTACATAGCTACGGGTTTGGAATGCCTCAAGTATTAACGCTTACAACATGACATTGACAAATTTAAGGGCAGGTTAGTCTTGGAACGAACATGTTATTAGTTACGTTGAGACAACCTGGCTCAATCCCCATAAGGAGAAGTTTGTTTGGGCATGGACAAATGAAGTGATTCATTTTGGAAACACAATTATGTATCTTGTCAAAAGAGCACATTCGAAAAATTATGGTTACAAACATCTAATGGTTCCCTAGCTACGATATGGAGGCATGTCGCCCAACACATCACCGGCCAAATAACGAAGATCAATGACAGCCTAGAAAAAACAAGGATACGTACTAGTAGATTTCACCATTACAACTTGTTCAATAATGCTTCAAATATTACCTGGAGAAATTCAAGAATGAGCAATCAAGGATCGAAAAACTTAAAGCATAGGTGTATGCATATTGTGGTTTTGTATTCCGTTTGATGCATAGAATTCCATGTGCATGTGGCATGCAAAGGGAAATTGATAAAGACCTCCTTTTGTATTTGGAAAAAATCCATCCACTGCTTAAGCCACTGGCATTGGGTGATGGCTTGCACACAACTGAAAAAAATTCCTGGGGTGATCATAACTAAGCATCACTAAACAGGCATGTGGAAGAGCTGGGCTCTAGTGACCCATTAGTCTGTCGCAGGGTTTCTAGCTACATAGAGGATAAGTTCCATATGAAGAACTATGACGTTCAAGAGCCAAATAATATTACGAGCACATGGAGTAAACCAAGTGATCAGGTTCCGTGTTCAATATACACTCAATGGGCACTGAGCTACAATATGCACATGAACAAGCGGTATGGGACATCTGCTAGCAAGCGTAGTTCGAGGTCTTTGGGCCGTGGTTCAGCAGGGTGGGAGATCCGATAGGGTAACTCTACCAGTTATTCTCATGAATTGATACTAGCGGTGGTAAATGGGCAGAAGGGTCTAATATGAGTTGCGTAATATGGGTAATTAAAAATATGGGTATAACCCATTTTAATTCATTTTATGACGCGAAAAAATGGGCCAAATTAAACCTGCTCAACTCACGAGTCAAAAGTCATTTCACTTATGGGTTGAAAATGGGTAAAGCCGTGAGTTTCAACCCATATATAAACCAACCCCATATGGGTAAACCCCCGGGTGTCAACTCATATATTGACCAACGTGAATTCAAATCAAAACAATGTTACACCACACACAAAAATAATACTAATAATCATCACCTCAAAAGAAAGAAATCAATTAACCCTTGGGAAGATTGATGATGACAAAATTAACATTGTTTCCATGATGTACTACAACACTATACAACGGTGGCGCTTCAGTTCTGTTGCGGTTAAGCGACGGTGGCGGTGGAGCCATAAAAGTCGACCAATTGTTGTAGAACGGAAATATGAGTTCAGGAGGATGTAGTCAGTGCGATCAATGTTCACCGGTACGAGGTTATAGTCGAAAATCGTCGCCGTTTATTTGGATTATTGAGTTTGAAGTTTGCAGAATATTTTTTGAGGATGAGTTATATGAGTAAATCTATGGTCAAACCGCGAACCCAACTTGTTCTACCCATATTGTTCTATTACACATTTTACTCATACCCATCCAAGTTTTATAATGGAGAACCCGCTTGACCCACAGATTACGATTTTTTTTGCCACCCTTAGTTGATACCAATTTCATAGTCACATTACTCTCTAAGTATACACATTCAGTGTTCTTATAATAATGTTACTCTCACAACAACACCCTCTATCTAGAGAGTGTTCCCCACATCTTTAGGCGCTACATTAATAGTTAGATGTGGAGGGTGATGTAAATTATGGTTTCAAAAGCATCACTGATGGCTTCCATGTCGATGGTGGGTAAGGGTGTTAAAAATATCCAGTTCGTCCACTTACCTGATTTTAATAATCAGATACTTTTAATTATTCAGAGTCAAGTACCCGACCCAAAAAATTTACATTTTAACGAGTCCAGATCAGAGCCACAAAAATGCTTTCCAAGTACCCGAGATACGCAGTAAAATTTAAATATATTTGATTATTATTAATATTAAATAATATTTCCCACCTATCTACTCCCAACTTTCAATTGTCCATACCTATGAAATGTTAATTATTAAATAATGTGAATTAACATAATATTTAAGTGCTAAATTTTCAATCATTCCCTTTCAACCACGAATTCTCAATTGTTTCTTTTGAGTTACGGCCTTTCCCCTTTAGCCTCAACTTTTTTAGTTGTCCTCACGGCCACAACCCTATTCTAGCTTAGGTCCAATTGATTTTTATATATAAAAAATTGGGTTTTCATCACAATTTGCACATCAAACTTTCATAACCTCTCCACTAAATTATAAAATTTAACACAATGATTTTTTTTCACGTCATTTCAGCATAATTTGTTAAATTCATCCAAACTAGGGAATGATGATGATGATGATTACAGACTTGTTACTCTTAGTTAATGATAAAAGGTGATAATTATTTGTACAAAAAATGTCACCAAAATTTGATTGTTAAACTATATTATCATCGTTGTAAAGATATTTTTCTTTCACTAATACAAATTTATGTAACAATAATTATTATCTCAAAATCTTCAATTTTAAACAAGTCAATGGGTACCATATATCCCTGACCAATCAATCCGGGTACCCCGCATAGCAAATACTCGATTCTTTTGGGTCGAGCTGCATTTTCAAATACTCGCACATGTGGGTACCCATATGTGCATTTAAACACCCCTAATGCCGAGGATGACTAGTTTGGTGTGCATTTGGGGGGGGGTATTTAATGAGTTATTGGTACATTGGGCTAATTATGTTACCATTTACGGTTCAAAGGAGGAGATCCATGCAGTCGGGACCCGTATAAAACACACCAAAGGACCCTATAGGCGCGAACATTGGTTTCAGGTAATGATGGATATCTTTCCAGTTGCCACTTACTACAACACGGTTGTAGTTTTATACTACATCAGCCATAATGGGTTTGCAAACCATTGTTGTGCCATTTTGTCAATGAGAGCACGCAGGGCCGATGGTGGAATGATAAGGGAGCTGCACATCGTATATGTACGCAACGCGTACCATTGCTAAGGACCCATATCAAAGAAAACTACCTTATAACCCATACGATTTACCTATGGACGGCCTATAGAAAGCCAAATGTTGTTGATTTGGAGTTACCCTTTTGTAAAAATATGGAGGCTTGGAACAAGGTACGCACGACCTTGATTCATTGGAACACATTTTGAATTTTTATCAAAAGCCCCAAAAATTCCTATACCGGCGTAGCTTTCTTCTCCCCTCCCTTTCTTCATTCACAAGAAACTCCTTTTTCTTTGCATCTATATATGTGGCTTTGTAACCCTTTACACTAGAGTTCTTTGTTTGTAAATTTTTACCATTACAACAGAACCTTTTTGCTCTTAAAGTCATGTTTTTGCTTCTCATGTTGGATTCTTCTTCAAACCGTGAATTCACCATGTTTTGACTGCCTATTTTCCGTCATCTCCATGGCGAATTTTTCCAGCTCGTCGATGTTGTTCTAGTTCAACACCCTTATCACCAACCTTCTCAATATGAAGCCAACTTGATCCAATTTCATCTTATGGAAGATGCAGGTTCGTCACATCCTCCAATCTCAGAGGTTGTTTGGCTTCCCAAAATTATTTTAGAGAATGCTCAATGGCCTTTTTCATAGACAAGATTTTACTCCATCACAATCTTAATCTCAACCTCCATTTACACCCCATTAATCCTCTAATTTCATCCCCATCGCATCCTTAATCTCAACCCTCATTTAAATTACATTCCTGCCCTCGTTTTCAACCAATTAATCCCCTAGTTGCAACCCTCATTTCACTAGTGCAAAGAACCCCTGTCAATGGTGGTTATTTTGTATCTTAGAAGGGGATTTTATACCATCGTCTCTAGTTGAGTCATGCATCGACAATGACAATGCACTACACTTTTTTAAACCGCCGTAAATGCAATCCCGAATTTATAACTACTATTCTGGAAAATAAATTATTATTTTTTTAAAAAAATAGAGCTTCATAGCTGATCTTCCCCTACAACGAACCCCTTCATAAATTCACCAAAAACTTCAATTCAACACCAAAATAAATCAATAAATATTTCAATAGATGTCTGCACAAGATCCCACCGAAATCAAAACTTAACATTCACATATTACCATTAACATCAAAATCATCAATATTACTATCAAACACAACACACACACAAACATTCTCATATCCACAGTTTTATTCCTCTTGGGCTACATCAAATTGGGTTAGTTAAACCCTAAATTTTTTATCTTTGATGTTGGTGGAGGGTTTGAACAATCAATTAGAATCCTTCACTAGCTATAGTGGTGGTGGTGGATATGGAAATTTGGTGGCAAGCTCAGAGGCTAGAACATGTGTGGCGAGCCAGAGCTGGGAGAATTGATGGTAAATTGGGAAGCTTTGGTTGGTGGCGCTGGTTAGCGGAGGATTGAAGGAATAAACATTCGTAAAAATAAAATTCGAGAAGGAAAGGAAGATTTGTGAAGATAAGGAAGAATCGTTAGGGAGGAAGAGAAAAGGAAATAAATGTGTGTTGAGTTACTAATGTTCTTGCACAGAATAATGTAGCTTGTATTCACCCCCACAAACCAAAACAAAAAGGAATTAGTACACGATGGTTCAATTTAGTACCGTTGTCTATTGAAATTAAATCGTCGTCTTTTGAACTTTGCATCTGAAATCAATGGTTTTGAATTTAGAACCTACATTTAATGGGAGTTCTAGTAATTTTATATGGAACTGCCATCTAATGGAGCCGTTAATGGCCATTCTCCCACCAGTGTTTATGTCAATATTAACCCCCTCATTTACCACTAACATACCTTGCTTGGTTTATCAAGTGTCCTCTCGCACTGAAGGATCACTCATATGCCACTTCATGACCACTCCAAATCATGTTGTTCTTGTTAGAGCTATTGTATATTAGAAATGGGTTCATCAGGACCAACAACTCAAGGGCTTGTTGTTTACGACCCTCACCAAAGATGCTATGGTCAAAGTGGTTGGAAGTCGCACTTCTCGTAATATTGATACACTATTCATACGACTTATCAGAATCATTCTGCCTTAAAATAAACGTAATTTAAGGATTAACTTCATACCATTTTTCATGTTTCATGAAATCCATCTCAAGTTGCATCCCATTTTTGAACAATTTAACTCAGTTCTTTGGTGGATTATGCTGATCAGGTTATCACCTTCTCATTATAAGGGTTATCGCTGACTTGACCCTATTACTAAGGTCTACATTACCCACCATGCTCGGGATGAAGGTTATACTAACGGTACTTCCACTGATCATTCCTGCATTTTTGGATCATACTAAGACATTTTCCCCTACTCTGGTGCCTCATTCGCCAGCTTCGTGCTCTAATACGATAACTCGACTTTGCCCTCCCCCAGTTAACCCGCCACCCTACCCCACTCCATCAACTTCTTTCTCTACTCTTTCCCCCGATCCTACACCTCATGCTCCACCCCAACGTTATCATATGACTCATTGCTCTCACACCGCTTCTCTCTGACCGCGTGATTATGTTGAATCTAACTTCGTGGATTCTCTACTTTTATCAAACAGAGACATGTGATTGACTGACTGCAAAGATCCTTGTTGGGTGGTTGCCATGAATAATGAGATGATTGCTCTTTGCTAGGAACACACATGGGGTTTTTTAATTATAGGGAAGATTACATACAATCAACCAAATTACATACAAACATTCTACTCTACTGATAAGACTAAACTAGGAGACACCAACACTTGAATCTATTGAAACCCAACGATGGCTGAAACTCCATCCATTTGAATAGTTGGGGGAACCCTCCGAAAAACACCCAGTTGTTACCAGGGAACCACCACCAAATATAGAACCACCACGATTGCTCCGTTGTTGACCACTTGCAGGCTGAGAAACCACATTGAGGACCATCAAAAGGGTCCTACAGTGCGAAGTAATCTCTATCAAGAAATTTCTACAAAATTCATAATTTTTTAAGGGGCTTGGCTTGTACCCTGGATCTCTCTGTCATAGAGAGAGTTGATTAACCACTTAACCAAAGCCCAATTTCCACACACTTGAGATTTTGTTCCTAAATCTACATATGTTGATGTTTTTGGCTTCAAGTGATTTTATCGCTTAATATACAAGCCAGGTGGAGGTATTAATCACTACAAATATTGTCTTGTTGTTCAGAGTTATTCTCAGTTGTCTGGTTTTGATTACACTCATACTTTCAGTCTGGTAGTGAAAGACTCTAGTGTTCAACACTGGCCCACGTATCAGATAAATGGTAAGAATGTCTTTCTCAATTGTGTTCTCGATAGCCCGATTTATATTGAGAATCCTTCTAAAATACATTATTTCTCTCTATCCTCGTCATTTTGGTAACATTCTAAAGGCTATTTATGGACCTGAGAAAACTTCTAGGGTGTTTCATATGTCACTGCTCGTGGCTCAATTCTCCTTTATTTGTTGGTGTATGTTGGTGACATCATCCTCGCGGGCAATTTGCATGTCTTATTATGCTAGTTTATATCTAGCACTGACAAGGAGTCCTCTATCACGGATCCAGGGCCTCTTCAGTACCTTTTAGGCTTGGAAGTCTCCCAGTTATCTTTTGGTCTCTTCTTGGGATGGGCTAAAGGGCTTGACGTGCCGCAAACCCTCTTGAAAGAGAGGCTGAGGCATTCTAACAGACCGGTAGACTTGAAACTTGTTCCTACATGACCTGATCAATTCGATCAGACACTCGCCTATTTTCATTGCTCATTGTTCAAATCCTTGACAACATGAAAAAACCAAAAGCTCTGCCCCCTCTTTATCTAAGGGGTGGAAGGAACTTTTGTACCAGAAACAATGGTTCATAGCCCCTCTTCGTGGTAGCAATGGAACCGAGGAAAGTATACAGAAAAAATAGCCCTTTTCTATTCTATTAAATTAGTATTCGATACTATTAGATTAGTATTAGTTAGTGATTCCAGCTTAGTGAGTCCACGCTTCAATTCGAATTAGTCAAAGCGATGTCTCCTTGCATACTATGGATTCCAAACATTCATGATCTGGATGTGAATGAGTCGAATTACTTATCCCTGAGTTTATTTTCATTTAGGGTTTTGTGATTTTCGTGGATTTGATATTTGTATGCTTGAGCTCTTGGAACGAAGGCATGAGACAAAAGTATATTGGCTAGTGATTATGAGGTCACCATTTTTGGTTGTAGGGAACCCAACTTTCAATAAGAAAGTGGAAAGAATTTTTTTCGGGTTTCTCCGCAAGGTTCGTCCATGGAGTGTGAGTCACGAATTTCGAGATTAATTGGTCACATCATTTTTTTACTATTTTCAAAATCATTTTGGAGATCTCTTGCAGGAAGGTTGGTTAGAGATTTCTTGTATAAACACTTGCACATGCTCGTGATATTCTCACTTGAGTTGGTATGTGTGATGCTACTCTGGTCTTTATGTGTGTTATATTGTGTTCATATTTTGTGAGATTATTATGATTTTATTGAGATATAATTTGCACTTTATATGTTTTTGGTGCAGGAACTCATGGATTATGAAGAATTGAGAGAGTTGTACATTGTACTCTTTTCCCTTAACCAATGGCCTTTTCCCACAGGGTTTTCCAGGTTAACGTTTTTAATGAAGCGATGTGCTCCAATAAAAATGTTCTTATTTTATAAGACATTTTTTCAGAGATGAAGGAAAGGAGACAAAAACAGAATTGCTGAAGTTATGAGGGTGAAAAGTGAATTATTGAAGAAATATGAATTTGAAGAAAATATGGATATTTACTTCTCATGTTGATAAAGATGATAATATCTCTTTTCAATTGGAATTCCTTAAATTTAGGAATTAGTTAATTAGAGTTAGCATAAATTTTATTATATTTTCTTTCCTTTTCTTTCGGAAGAAGAGTCCGATTGTAATTTGGTTTTGGGTTCTCAACCGTGTATATATACACACACGGATACAGATTATAGAGGGGATGCTTATATATTGTCGAATCACAGTTTTTCGTTTGATTAATTTAGAGCTGCCGCAGGCTACACAATATAGGTGCACTGCATAATTATTTGGTTTGATATTCGTTGTGTGCGCAGGTTTAGTTAGTTAGGTTAATTTTGTTTTCTTATTATTTTATTATATTGATCATGTTTTGTTTTTATATTATTTGTTTGTTTAGTTTAATTATTATGAGTAGCTAATATATATATATATATATATATATATATCAGAATGAAATAACGAGAATTGGTGTATGAATTGTGAGACCTAATTGTTTTATAGTTGATTTTTATGTGTTTTTTTTGTTCTTGGTTTAATTTATTATGTTAACTCGGTTTGCCAATATCTTCATGATTCTCATGTTGATCACTAAACTGTTGTTAATCAGCATTCTTCACTTTATTCATTGTACTCTTGAGTATGGTTTCACTTTTAGTTCTCGTTCTGGTTGTTGTGAGGTTTTTGGTTATTCAAATGCTGATTTTCGAGTCACGGATAGAGTGGGTTTCATTCCAACTTGTTTTTTTATATGATTAGTTTTTGTCAAGTCATAAAATGGTCGGGTTGGGGTGAAATCAGGGGGCGAGGGGGTGCTGGCGTCACCCCTAGGAGCCGGTGGCCCAGAATTTAGCTTATGGAACCACCGGAATCCATGAAATCCTCCCCCCAAAACTTAGGTTCAAGCTCGCCGGAAGGAAGACGATGGCCATTTTTTAATTTTTTTGTTTCTTCGTTAAACAAAATGACATCGTATTAGTATGAGTGAAATGACGTCGTTTTGTTCTCGTCAAGGGAAAAAAGAAACATGATAAATGGGTTTAACCCAATAGGCCCAACTACTCTTATGCCCAACCCTTTCCTTTCAGAAAATCTCATGCCCAGTACTCCTTTTCCTTCCTTGGCCGATTACTCCTGTCCGAAAATTTCCAAATCAAACCTCCCAGACCATTGCGCCACCGTTTGCCCTCCACACTCCCTTCGTACGCATTACACCTGTCGTTCGTTTGAGTCCGAGTCTGAGTCCAAGAGCCTCTCCACCACTGCCGAGATGGGTCACGAGAGAGGTATTAAAGAAATATAAAATCTTGATTATGTTATGTGTGAATTGAAAATTTGATTATACCATAATTATGTATGTGTGAATTGATTATGCGATAATTATGAATTTATTTATGTGTGAATTGATTATGCAAAGTCCGTTGATTTGGGAAAGAGGCTATATAATCTTCATTTTACATCCAATTGTTCATTGTAGATCTTCAGCTCAGTTTTGTGAGTATATGGAATGTTACTGAATAATGCTTTCATGGATTTGTGGGTGTCGTTTGGAGTGTTGTTACTCTTTTACATTCCAAACTTGAACGTAACCCTACCCAAACTGAAGCTGTATGTGAAAATATACATCTGACTATTCCAAGCTCTTTTGTTAATGGACAATGGCTAGATGCGTATTTTCCAATGTGGAAGAAGTAACTCTGTGATGTATACTGTTCTATGTGATTGATGGAGTGAGTGAAAGTTTGCAACGTTATCAGCGTATGCAACATCGTAGGATTCAACTGTCTCCAATTGTTAGTAGTTCTACCTCTAGCAACGCAAGTATTAGAAAATAGTTTTTTATGCAGTAATTTGTCGTACTTGTAAAATATAATTATTATGTAGTCATCTTATTATATAAGCATATTATCGTATTAAGCGTTCGGAAAAAAAAATCTGTTTTATTCAGCCCCCTTACATAATGTCCTAGTTTCGCCACTGTGGCCTGGTCTAAATGAGTCACATATATATATATATATATATATATATATATATCCATATTTTTTAATTACCTAGATTAACCGATTGATATTCGCTTCATCTGCCTATCTACCATTCTATATTATATAAATTTCGTGATTTCAGTTTAGTTTGTTCAATTTAAATCAGAAGAATCCTTTTATTTATACGACCCTTTTTGAAAATCTACATGGCCACAAGGAAAGTTTCCAAACAACCTTTCTTTCAAACAATAAGTTATACAGACGAGTGTTTGTGCTTCCATAATTTTCTTTCTATCAGGGGAAAAACATAAAACTGCTAAATACTAGTTTAGCCTTGCTTCTTTGCCAGAACTTTAGCATTTAAAAACATCAAACGTGCGTGTATATGTGTAATATGTACTAAATGAAATTCCCTCACTATAACAAGAAAATATAATAGGGACCCGTGAAAAGGATTTCATGCAAAAAAAAAGTAAAAATATGAACACTTAAAATCGTTCAATCAATGCATTATCACTACATATATAATTATATATATATATATATATATATATATATATATATTTACGCACGTTTTAGCAAGTGGTGCATGATAATTCTGTATAGTAGAATTTTTTGTGTGCAACATATATGAAGGATGTAGTAATGCATACTGACCAGATGGGCACGAGACTGGTTGGGACTAAACAAGGTACAAAAAAAAACATGCATGAATAATTTCCCTGTTTAATCGGGTTTCGAAGTTAATGTAAGGTATTTACAAGAAAAAGCAATTCTAATTGTAAATAGCTCCCTAAAATTTTAAAATGCATCAGCATATGATCCATAAATTGTCAGTTTGTTTCTTCCATCCTCACAAAGTTTTGAAAAAGGCTGTCTTTTCGTAAACATATGAAAAAACGAGATTTGATTAGAATAATATGAAATTACGGTTTTATACTCTACATTACCTCTGCAAGTGAAACATTTGAGTTTTGATTAGAAACATTACATATTTAGAGTAAAGCATGTCATATTAAGAGTATAACATATAATAGTCTTGCTCTAAATATGTAATGTTTCTACTCAAATAGGCATGTAATTTTACCTAAATCGCTTATAACTAGAATTTGACCCGAATTTTAGTTGATTTAATCCGCTAGTTTTTCATCTTTTTGTGGTAAAATTGCACATGAGTCCCTGATCTTTCCATAACTCGTGGAAAGACGGTCTTTCAAGAGACGAACTCTTTTCTTTTTGAGTAAAAAGCATTAACAGCCATAAATTAAGCTATTAACATACACAAATTTTTATTTTAGACAGAATAACTGTTAGATGGAATTATTTTATAATTAGTATGACTAATGACAAAGTTTTAGGAAAGAAGGAGTTTAATTAATTAGTATAATATGAAGTTAGGGGTTTTTACTCTATTGTAACTGCAAGTGAATTATACCCCGTCCGATAAATATTGACATTTTTACTTTTTTACTTTTTTACGGTATTCAATGATTATATTTGACCGTAAATATCTCTAACTACATATAATAATTTTCCATAAAAAGATGTTAAGATGAATCTAACAATATCTCACATGATATTTTTATTATAAATTAATTAATTTATATTTAGAGTCAAATTTACTAAATTTGATTCGGTAAAAGTAAATAGGCTAATATTTATGAGACAGGGAGAGTATGTTTTACTCTAAATATATGATGACATGTGAGTTTACCCAAATAGTTTATAATCCAAATTTTATTTGCTTTAACCAGCAAACTTTTCATCTTTTTGTGGTAAAATTGCATTTGAGTCCTTGTTCTTTCCATATCTTATGGAAAGACCGTCTTTCAAAAGATAGACTCTTGACTAATAGGGTAATATGATATTTATTTTAACTTATTATAATATGTATTTAATAATTATAATCTAACCTCAAATTTTATAATAATAAATTTTATTGCTATTAACATTGAATAGATTCTAGAAACAACAATTTTGGCTACTACCTCCGTTTCGTTGAATGTGGTGGCATCATATGATTTAGGTGAATGAAATGAGTGGATGAAATTGAATTGAGAAAGAGAAAAGTAGAATGGGTGGAGGAAATTGAAAGAATCTTACCATAAAAATAAAGTATGTCGAATTCAAAAAAAAAATCCAAAAACGAAAAGTATACTGCATCCAATGAAATGGAGGGAATACAAGGGTGGGCGAGGGAAAAGGGTAAGGGGTTGTTTGCAATAAAGACCAAAAAGAAACGAGGGAAATACAAGTTATTCAATCCATAGGCCGAGTATTGCATGTGGTTCTCTATATTGCACGTTTGCAATTTGATGACCTATGCACTTTATAGGAGTCAAGTCTCATCATCATTCCTCTCCAGAGTTTATCTAGCTAACAACCAATGTGATGCAAACAGTATAAACTAATATGCACTTCAGTCACATGTATGGAGATCTTTTTTATATAAAGTAAAATACCAGAATAATTGTGAATTTGTGTATTTATATATATATAGTGAACATAAAAGGTATACAAAGTATTAAAAAATGGAATGGGATATATACATAACTAGTCAGAAAGGGTATCATCTTTTTATCATGATTTTGAATCAATTATGTCTCCCCTCTCCCCCAAATGAAGCGTGAGACCAGTAGCAACGCAAAGATTGGAACGTAAGAAATCAAACTGAGGACGAATTAACCCATTTGTATAGATGTCAGCAAACTGCAAGTCCGTAGAAACATGAGCAACTTTGAACTTGCTAGAAAACACAATCTCATGCACAAATGATGATCAATATCAATGTGATTGGCTCTCTTGTGCTAAACTAGATTATGAGCTAGAAAGAGGGCACTATCAATAACAAACAACAAAATAGGAAGCACACGAGTCGCCACATGTAAATCCCGATGAAGATTCATCAACCAAGCTAATTCCGCAACAGTGTTGGTCATAGCACGGTATTATGATTTCAAACTAGAACGAGAGAATGTAGGTTGTTTCTTAGTACTCCAAGACATCAGGTTGCCGCCAATAAAAATGGAATAACCGTATGAAGACCTACGAGTCTCAATAAAATGAGTCCAATCGGCATTAAAATAACCCAGAACTGGTAAAGCCGATGAATTTGCGCGAAACTGAAGTCCATAACATTGCGCAAAATTCATGTAACAACTTGGAAATGGCATCAGTAGGATCCTACATGAACTAACTGACTTAATTCACAGCATAACACAAGTCAGGACATGTAACCAATAGGTACTGAAATGCACCAACCATAGACCGATAAAGTGTGGGATTTCCAAACGGCTTATCGAAACAGCTAAGAAGCTGAGAAAAGACTACAAATGGAATGGCAATTGGAAAAAATCATGCATCCCTGCAGCAATAAAATAACCTTGGCATATCTGGCTTAACCAAGGAATAAGCCGTCGAAAGTACGAATAACCTCCAACCCAAGAAATACTGAAGAGTGCCAAGATCGGTAATCTTGAATTCCTTATGAACTCAATTAACAAAGTTAAGAATGAAGAGACTATCATTCCCAATGACAGTAATATAATTAACATAAGCCAGCAAATAAAGTAGAGAAGCACCCTGAGAAAACATAAATAAAGATGTATCCGATGAGCTTCATACAAAATACAGACCAATAAAAATAAGGGCTAAAACGCTGAAACCAAGCACATGAAGGCTGCTTCAAACCATAAATGGCCTTGTGCAGACAACAAACATAGTTTGGGTGCATGGGGTCCTTGCATCAAGCTGACTCCTCCATATAAACTGGTGAGTCAAGAACACCATATAAAAATAATTGTTGACATCCAGTTAAAGTAACAACTAGTGACGAAGAACAGTTAAAGATAAAACAGCACGAACAGTAGAAACCTTCACAACAAGACTGAAAGTATGATCATAATCAAAACCAGGAAGTTGTAAAAAACCTTATGCAACTAATCGCTTTATGCATATCAAGCGAGCCATCAACCTTGTACTTCAAATGGTACACCCATTTAGAACCAAAAACAATGGCATGAGAAGGACGAGGAATCAAATTCCATCTGTTGAATGCAAAGGGCCTCCATTTCATAATTCATGGCAGCAATCCATCCGGGATCCTTAACAGTTGAGTGATGACTTCGAGGCTCGGTCTTAGCAAATAAAGCACTTATTAAATCATAAATATCATAGTCGAAATAATCTTTGTACGAGAGTGAGTGGCCATTAGATGGTGAAAAGAGGTCTTGGGCACCACAGTGGTCGCCGAACATGAGACCGGCGTCAAGAAGGCTACGGGTGAACACACCGGAGAGCCAGCAAACAGACGTTGCTCATAAGCCTCCTTTGCTATATTAGTTTTTGCGACCTCCTCTACCGCAAGCTAGTTGTCCGAACGATTGTTGAGTAGTAGTAAAAGTATCAGATACTGGTCCAAATGTTGGAATTGAACGAGCTTTATGAGATAAATCAAGAGCCTCATACTTAGAAACAACAGTTTACAACTCTGGTGGAGGATCAATGATCATCTAAGTGGATGAAAACTCAAAGAAAGAAAAATTCATGCCATGACATAATAAAATAATAGTATCATCATTGGAAATAGTGTCACCCATATTGTACAATTTATCAATATGATGCTTAAAATGAGTATAATAATTTTGAAAAGATTGATCATCTTGACGAATGCCATACTAGCAATCACAAATATGAAGATGACAGGCACGAGAACTACTCTAATATTTAGTAGCTAAAAGTCATCATACAATTAACAACCGGCATGGTGACAAGAGAGGGGGTGAGAATAGCAATGCCTGAACTTGCTGATCTGTTTAAATCCAAGCATCGTAAGTATCCAAAGTCATGGTCTAGATAGAAGATTTAGCTTTATCGGGATTTAGATCAGCAGAATTAGTTGGTGGATCTAGACACTTCTTAAATCCATAAAAAACAAGCAAATAAAAAGAACGTAAAACATAATTAATCTGAGTGCACCGGTTTGCATAGTTGGAACCCTCAACCTTGATAATGATGCAGTTGATCAACGTAGCAAGAGGAAAAGACGCCTTGAGGAAAAATCAAATCGCACCAACCACACAGCAAGCATGTAACTGATAGTGGATGATTGGCCTAACATTCGTGCATGAAGAGAGAAGAAACAACAATGAACAGAACGCCGGTGACGCAGATCGACGAGATCAACCGTGCGTGGGGACGATGCGTGGGGATGATGCGGGGGCGCGTGTTGGAGCAAAGGATGGCGCGAGTGAGAAACAAGCATCCGCGGCAAAAAATCAGATTGTGATTGGCAGCCAAAAAAGTAGCGACTACATCGGAAAATAAGTGGTGAGCGGCCGGAAAATTTATGAAGTACAGGAAGAATTTTGGTAAAAGCCAGGAATGTTTTAGATATATCTAATTGATACCATTATAGAAAGTAAAACTCAAAAATAATTTTGGTTATATGTTTTCATATATATAGTGAGCACAAAGGGTATACAAAGTACAAACAAAAATGAAACTTGCACTGCAAGGAAAATGACCTATTACTTAGCCCCTTTTACCTCGGTTTTTTGGTTAACACCAAATAACCGAGGTACAAAGTTCTTTTACCTTGGTTATTTTTTTGTTAACACCAAATAATTGATTTTTTACCTCGGTTGTTATGGGAACCAAATTAAAAGGCAAAAACCCGAAGTAAATAATGTTACTAAAACATGTGCATCGTCGCACATGTCGTTCAAATAGGTGGAATAATTTTGCATAAATTATTTTTTGCATCGACATGAGTTCCGATTGACTATCGAAGTCAAAGGTATGTAAGATATGAATTAAAGAATTTGATGTTGTTAGGAAAAATGAAAACAGAAGATGGTAGTTGTGCGCTTCTCCTCATTTCGGCGTCCCCCTCCTCCCAATATTCCTCCATCATGATTAATTTAGGGCATGTAAAAGAACAATTAGGAATTACAGTAGCTAGCAATCTTTTTGCTACAAACACAATAGAAATCAGAATTAACTATCGTAAACGTCCAATACACCCTTTGTTCAATGATTTTTAATCGTTGAATTATAAAATGGTTTTATAAATCATGAACAAATTAAATCACACATATACACATTCAATTATATAATGTTCGAATAAGATAGTTAGATCATTTGAAAAACAGTGTCATGAAAATATCCACACAAGTTTAACATAAATTTAAATTAGAGTTGTCTAAGTTTCAACAATAGTGAAAAAATAATAAACTCAATCACCTCGGACAATGATGACCTTGAAAATGATTGGCCCCCTAACATATAGCACCTCGAAGAACAAAGTGTTCCTGATGTGTAGGTTGTTTCCCCTAAGAAATTCGCCTAAACCCTTTGGAGAAAAGGCATTGATCCTACCTTACCCCGAGTAAATCATACGCCACTCTGTCCCGTAGCACCTTAGTACTACGGGAGTCTTCTTAGACGACAAGGGTGGTACAATCTCACACAGGATGTACTGAGTCACAAAAATATTTAAAATGATAAATATGCACATATATATATATATATATATATCTGTGTGTGCGTTTGTGTGTGCATCAACAAATAAAAATTATTTAAATAGTATTACCAATCTAGGGTTTTTCCCATAGTTCTGCTGCTTGAGAGTGCAGTGGAAATGTGGGCTATCAAGAGCCATCGTATGATGCTCGACATCGAACAAAACAGGCTTCGAGGTACGACGTTGTGCGGTGAACTGTACGTACAAAAATTAAAAAGTAATTAGTCGTCAAATTTATAAAGTTTGAAGATGTGTTAGGTAGTAAATATATATGTACATTGGTGAAAAACCTAAAAAAGGGCGGATTAGCCTAAATGATTTTTATGCTCCCCCTATTTATACCCATTCAAAACGACGTCGTTTTGAACCAGTGTATTGTTCACCTCGATATATGTGATATCACACAGTTGTCGGTTCAGGTGACATGTTGCCGACAAGTTGTCAACATTGGAGACTTTGGTGGACCTAAAAATTTCAGCCCACCAAGTAGCCGGTCAACAGTTTGAGTTTGCTTCGGTAATTTTTCCCAGCATAAATTTTCTAGTACAAGGCTAATTGAAACAAGGGTTTGGAAAAAAATTTGTTTTGTTACTGATACTACAATTAAACTTTGCACGTATGTTAGGTTAGATACTAGGGATTGATAAACATTAAAATAACATAGCTAACAAAACGATTATCAAATAAATATTAAATATCGTAATACACCAAAACTAATCTTGTTCCAAATACAAATTAACATAATTAATATCTATAGGGAAGAATTTCGACATCGAAAACTACAAGGCCAACCCCATTGACCATCTTGAAGTAGAGTTGTCCTCTATTGTGAGTTCCTCACCAATAAGGAACTTCTCAAAACCCATCAGCGTCAAGGTATTCATCTTCCTGTTCCCCGAGTAGTGCATGAGTTACTCCCTTCTGTTGCACCTGAGCACAACAGAAAACTTATACGGCAGTAGGAGCTCCACAATTTGGTTAGAGACGTACTGGATTTTAAACAAAAAACAATATTCAGTTAATATGAAAGTAACGTACAGAAAAATATTTAAGAAAATATTTTTAAAACAATATGTGATAGGAATTACTTACCAGGATGGGAATGTCCCCGAAGTTTGTCTGCATCAGGGTGTGGATAAAATGAGGAACTATTTAGCCAAATGTAGGTCGCGGACGTTCATCGTCCGAATCCATGTGGATCTATTGATGAAGTAAATAATTATAAATTAATTTTAATATTAGTAACACAAGCTAAAAAAATGCAATTTAAATGTAAAAATTAAAGTGCTCACCACAATGGGAGAGTGGTGGAAACTAGCACTACCAGACATAATTCCTGAAATCATATTTTAATGATGCGTTATAAATCAATTCCAAGGTAATTAACTAATATATGAACGCGACATGTCTGAACGATGTCTCACATAGGTCGGTAAAAACAAACGATTAACTGATTTGTGTGCAACGTCATACACTATAAAAATCTGTAAAAAATTATGAATAAACGAAGTCGTTAACAATTGGTATAACCGAATGGTTAATCGACAAGTAGGAGACGTTATATGCTGGATCAAATGTTATACTATTTATGAGAAATCGACGTTGCACTTGGATCGGTTAAATCGAATGGTTTACCTTATAAAAGTGCAACGTCATATTCGACATGACCTAGAGAAATTATGAACAAGTGACGTTGTACCCTTGTTGCTCAAACCGAAAGAGGAACAATTGACAAGCGACGTCGCATTCATGGAACGAAGAAGCTCTGACAAAAGCAGAAAACAGGGAAACAACAAGAACCTAAACCAAAAACAATTTAGCCATGAACCTAGTCGACATTGTAACACCTCATAACCTAATGGATGAACCCTAATCCATAGACACATCCTTACATGAAGCAAATAACACATTAAAACACATTATACATAGAAAATTCAATAGTAAACTAAACAAAATGGTAAACTAACCACATGTGGAAACCATACCTTTTGAGAGGATACACAGGATAACTTTGGAATTTGAGGAAAAGTTTAAAGTTTAAAGCATATTATGAGGTGGGGTCCATATATACAATCCTTACAAGCCTTGTGTATTTCGGCCACAATCCGACATCGCATATAAGCTACATAGGCAACCGATGTTAATGCAAGGTCGATTTTCCTGACTGTGGGCCTAGCCATGTCAGCCCAATTACTTTTCAAATGGGTCACGGCCAGACCAACTATGTAACCGACGTCGCATGTATGTCGTTGATAAGACGTCAAATGCATGTATTTTCTAAAGTATTTAACATCTCTTTTGTTATGTTTTTGTTGGAATATTGCTAGATTTAGGTAGGTTTACATCATAAGGGGTTTAGAT
>JAULKM010123157.1:0-20617 GCA_032355605.1 Rubia tinctorum | reverse complement strand
CTTATACTCACCCTTGTATGCATGAACCCTTAGGAATATCCCTCTTCTCTGTGGACGACCCCGACTTGCCAAACTATATACTTAGTTTTATTTAGTAAGCATTTTGGGTTTATAAATTGTATTTTTGAGAGGTACGTCGGTGACCTCCCATCATACTGATAAAAGAACCCCTCTTGAAAAAGAAGTGTTTGTTCTTCTACGTGGTAAAATGTGCCTCTCCTATAAACCAGTGTGATGAAAATTATATTTATCATAAAGAGATGCATTGTATATCCTTTTCAAACATTGGAAATTAGCAACGTAAGAAGAAGTCTTCTAGAGTTCATCCATTAAATAGCAAATAGCATGAAATCATGACTTTGACAAACAAGTGCACTTGTGATATAGACTAAAACCCCTGATAGAACCCCCCAAAGCTTCTGCATAGAATAAAAATATGAACCTTACCTTATATTACTAAATTGGATACCTCCCCTCGAGGGATGTGAGCCAAAGCATCTCCACCCCTTTAGACCTGACTGCCACTAATATTTTCATTCACTCTAAAGAAAAATGAAAGTAAACAATGACATTTAGTATCAATGTAAAAAAGAAAAACACCCTTCAAGAAGCTGAAAATATAGATTAGAACATCCCATCTGTGCGCGCTACCTGTCCTCTCTCTCTATATACGACTTATCCTCGGCCTCACACACTAAGTCTAACGCCTTCAGAACGACAAAAAAGCATAAAGTAATGTATGCCATATTTAGTAACATGATTCGCATACAGAATGTCTACCAATACTGCCATACAATTCCTAGAAATAGATAAACTACAAAAAAGGAAATAAATGCATATGCAGATAAGAAATACAGCTGCCCTGATTTGGTTTTGAAAAAAAACCAACTGAAAAACTAGAGAAAGTGAAGCCAAAGGCAATGGACGGTGGCAATAATAAAACAAAAAATCAAACAATAATATACATGTGTGGTGGCAATCAGCGCAATAAAATCGAGTTGCTTATGTAGGTATGAGGCAATAACGTAATCGGCGTAATTGGAATCTGGGCATCATGTTAAGCAAGTGATGTTTTACTAAAGTTTGTGGCGTAATGAACCCAGGTAAGCCAGCGGTTCATGGAAGGAAGAAAATAACGGGTCATGGAAGGAAAGAATGGGTAAATCCACGGGTATGACCTATGGGTCTGCCATTTTATTGACCCATGGTCAACGCGTAAACCAAACCCATTCAACCTATATTTATTAATTATCCATTTGTCCCATTACCCATTTAACCCATTACCCATATCTATCCGGGTTTAAAATTAAACAACCAGCTTGACTCGCGGGTTATGGGTCAAAATTGCCACTCCTAAGAAATCATTTCTCTTGTAGTGAAAGGTTATATATGGTAGTTACGCTATAGAATTAGTTTCCTTATATAATTAGTTATAGATGGTAATTTCCTTATAGACTTAGAATCCTATTCCTGTTAGACTTTTGTTTGTTGTAGCCCTATATATTGTAGCCCTCATCATTGATGAGGTGTGTCATTGATGTGGTATCAATACACCATTAATAAAGTTATTTATATTTTAACATGGTATCAGAGATTAAAAATTCTGAGACCTAAACTCTAAATAAATCTGTTTCCGTCTTCCGCCAGTGTCGTTGCCGCCAAGTCGCGTATTACACTACACGCGTCACGACTGTCGTCAACTGCTCAGCCGGTTGCAATTTTTCCGATCGTTGTTGTTTCAACTCTGGTCTGCAGGCGAGTGACGTTCACGCGCCACCGCCCGACTTTATGTGCCACTGTGCCTCTACCTACCTCATTTTCTAATTTTGCAGCTGACGGTCCCCGCAGCTTCTTCTCTAGCTGCAATGAATGTTTGCCATCCGTGCCTACCCAGATTCTCCGTGCGTGGTTTCACGCGCCGATTGTAGCCCACGTGCCACCGCTTCTGTAGCACACACGCCTCCGCGTCCAACCTATCATATCGTCGATCATGTGTGTCACTGATCTGCACCAATAACTACTTTTGCTTCCAGTTCTGATGCTGCTGAGGAAGCCCGTATCGTTGCTGAATCTAAGACTAATAAGTTACAGAATCTCAATGTCGCAGATGTGATTGCAGATTTACTCAAACAGTTGTAGTTACAATCGGGCTCTGGGGGATCTATACCTTCTGGTCGATCTATGAACTCTCCTTACTACCTTGGTACCTCTAACTGTCCCTATTTGTCAATCTATCCCGTCATACTAAACAAATTTTAATTTATTTTAATTTGTTTAATGATTAGTAATTTCATAATCTTATTTGCAAGTTGGGCATTCTTTATCATCATGCTCCAACTTAGGGGAGAGTGATAAGAAAATAGATATCCTTTCCCTTGCAGGGAAAGGTTATAGATGGTAGTTACCTTATAGAATTTGTTTCCTTATAGAATTAGTTATAGATGGTAATTTCCTTATAAACTTAGAATCATATTCCCGTTAGACTTTGGTTTGTTGTAGCCCGATATATTTTAACCCTCATCATTAATGAGGTGTGTCATTGATGTGATATCAATGCCCCATTAATAAAGTTATTTATACTTTACACGATGGTGTCGCCAGCATCAATTTCGCGCAACTCCAGATCCCAACTCTGGCAAAAAAGAATTGTCGTTCAAATCTGGTGGCATCGTTGGCATTGATTTTGCAAAACTCCAGAGCTCAACCCCGACATCGATTTCGTGCGCTGGCGCCATACCTCCTCATCGATTTCGTTGTGCGGTGAACCAGAAGAAGAGGCACGGAGGATGTGCACGGCGGAACGGTTGGGAAGCAGGGACGAAGACGAAAGGAAAATTTTGGAAATCTCTTAAAGTTTTGAAAATTAATAGAGTATTTATATAATGTTTTCATAATTGCACAATAGATCCCTAAATTTACTTGGACGCTTATATGTCTTAATAGTTTTGTATTGGGTCGCTTTGTAATGTCCTAATTATATATATATCTTGGGACGTTTAATTTATCAGTGTCCTAATATATATCTATTAGGACGCTTATAAATTTCCCAATTTTTTATATTAGGTCATTTTGTAATGTCCTAAATACATACTCCCTCCGTCCCTTAATGTTCTTTCAAAAGGAAAATGACACAAACATTAAGAATATCTTGTCAAGCATGCAGACACATGGGTTCAGCCCAAAATTTTTACTTTGTGAACTCAAACACATGGGTAATGGCCCACAAGAGTTTTTATTTAGTGAACTAAAGGCATGCACGCATGTGGTACATTTGTAAATTCATATTTTAACTAAGTGATATTGAGGTATTTTAGGCATGATTTATAGACTAAAAATGGATGGAATTAATATAAGATGATCATTGTGGGACGTCTCAAAAAGGATAATAAGAATATCATTGTGGGACGAAGAGAGTATATATTAGGACGCTTTCAACATGTGTCACACAAATTTGGGATGTTTAATTCATAAGCGTTCTAATATACATTTATTAGGAAGATTTTTGTATAAGTGTCCTAATAGTCCTTTTGTGTTGTAGTGTCAATAAAATATATAAACATTCAAAGACTATCAATTAAAAAATTAATGTTTCCCCATCACCAGTGCAGGACAGGAGCATAGGTACTGATATTTCGAGCCTTTGGAGTACTGGTGGCTAAGTAACCTGGTGGTGGAACGTAGTTCTGAGTACTTGTATTACATACATACAGGTGCTGAAATATACATAGCATCGACATGGTAATCTGGTGCTTGTCATGTATTACCGATGCTAGATATGGTGCACCGGTACTTTATTGTTTGGTAAAATCTAGCACCCACTTATGTAGGCACTGTTAATTTTTAGGCCAAACAATAGTGTTTATACTCTTTTGAACCGGTGCTAGTAAATAAATAATCAATTAAAAAAAGCACTGGTTTAACCGGTGCTCATATTTTTATTTTAAAAAATTAGAAATCAAAATATTTATTGAAACACGAAAATGCACTAAAATATAGTTTAAAATGTGAATTTAATTTAATGAACACTCAACAGTACTAACTGTTATCAATCTACACTAATATAAAAAAGTATTCTCAACCAAGGCAAGAACAACAAAGACACTCAGCTTTCTACACCATCTTCAATGAACATTTCTAGCTCGGAGATATTTCTTGCAATGTTGGAACAGAGTTCACTTAACTTTGTTTTCTCGAGCATTTGAATTTCCTTTAGAGCTAACTGCAGAAAGACATCAGGGGTTAGACCATCTTCCATTCAGATTTATCATTAGCCACTTAACATGACAAATTATAAGTTTTATCACGAGCAAGAGAAATCTAAAATTACCAATCTCAAAATAATTGGTGTGCTTGAGTGTAGAAAAATGGATTAATTTTTCCCTGTATGCAGTGGGATTAGGATAAAACACAAGGTCTTCCATAAGACATATATCAACTTGTTCTTGCTATAGATCCCCTACAAATTGAACTCTGATTTGAAGCTCTAATCTAGGGAAATGTGTAAGGAGAAAATAAAAGAAATTATATATCATTTAGAAGAAATTTCATGACTAGAAACATAACGTATGGCATCCTTTATTGCTCACTAAATTTGATTGGCTCCAGAGAGGACCCACCAACTAACACTGCGAAACATTCATCTGATAAGGTGACCGGAGGTAACACCACTAAGAAAGCATCCACAATATCTGAGCATGATGCAGACATAGTCATATCAAGCGGGGAAGAGGTAACTTTCAAATTTATACTTAACTTATTTAACTCAGTTTTGGACTATTAATTAAATCAATTGTAATCTTTTTCATCTTAAGATATTGTGTATACATTAACAACAATGTCATCGAATCGAGCTACAAAACTCGAAACCCTAGGACTAGAAATAGAGCCAACAAACCTTTGAAACCAGTACGTGTAACATCCAAACTACTATTAATGAAATCATTTTTTATTATAAAAAAATTCCTAACGTTGGATTAGACTATTGTAACCAAGATCATCAACAAGAGGAAACTGCAGGAATAACCATACACAGAAGAGTACATCGACAATGTTAATGAGATCTTGGAGAGATATAGTGCGGGGTTTCTCATCCATTTCTGGTCATCGATATTCACCCAAAAAGACTATAGGTGTGCAAATGACTTGGATCAACTCATCGACTTCGAGACAAAACTTGGTAATGACCATGATATGACATGGATGTGTAACGCACAAATGGATATGTGGATGGGTTATGTATTGATTGTTTTCTTGTTTCCCAAAAGTGTAGTTCTTCTAATGGTTTTTAAATGTTGATATTGTCACAAGTATGAGAGAAAATCTATATAGGTAATTGCCAATGTCTTTTATTTTTTCCATCAAACACGAGTAGCATAGCCACGACAGAGCTTAAAATTTAGTCCAGAGTAGACAACATTTGCCGCACAATGCAAGAAAGTGATGTTGAAATCTATGTGGATCCCTACCTCAGAAGGCAAGCCACAACATCCCACCCTATTACCTTACGTATCCACTCTCTTTAATTGTACCCCTTAACTCGTGTTGCATTGAATAAAAGGACCATTGGTTCCTCGTCCTCATCCGTCCTAGTATGGATGATGTTTTCACCATTGACACCGTGAAGAAAAGTCCACAATCTAATATTTGCCAAATTTATCTCCATACAAACCACATTCTTTACAATTTACATAAGCACTCCATCTTGTCACCAGGGTCAGTCCAATGTATTTATGGGCCTCGTTCGAATTGTTTTTGGGCCTTTATATAAACTTTATTTTTCTATTTTAATACAAAAAGCATATTTCTGGGAGATTGTAACATAATCAGGTGCAATGATAGAAACTCACTCCAAATTTATTTTATTCCTTTTAAAATATTTTAAAAATATAGGGGATATAAATTTTAAAAAACTAAAATTAATTTGTTTAAATAATCTAACATAATATTCCAAATTTAGTAATATGTTTAATTTCTAATTAACTAAAGTATAGATACATATTTTAAATTTATTTTTATGAAGTATATTCATAACTTTTCTGTAAATAAAGAATAAACATTATTGTTTAGGTCGTGTATCTTGATTTTACCACTATTCCATTTTTAATGTTACATTTTAGAAAAGAAAATCTATTTTCAATTATTTTTTCAGTATGCAAAAGAATTGATATAGAAACTATGCTATTTTAAATAGATATTCTCTTGATCAATAGTGATCTTTAAAAGGTAAAAGTAAGAATTTTTTAATGAATAAAAGAAAAAGAAGATTAAAGCAAACAAATTTATAACTTTACAAAAAAGCTTAGATTATGAAATGAGCCAAAAAGTAATTTAGTATTTTGATCTAGTGGGCTGAAAAGTAATCCATATTTTAAAATGGTCAAGATTTAAATTAAATTACCCAAGTTTTACAAAATCAAAGCAAAAAATTGAAAAATGATTATAAGAACACTAAAATATTATTTTGGGCCCCTAAGAAATTTTGGCCTAGTACGGGAGCACAAGTCACACTAGGCTCGGGCTACCTATGCATGTTACCTTTGAGTTTTAATTTTGTGTATTATATATAACCTTGTAAGAAGATATCACATAGAAGTGAGAAAGACTGAATCACCTCCCGAGTACACTTGGAAGATAACGAACTTGAAGGTAATTCATGCTATATAGATTTTGTAATATAGCAACCTATTTCATGGACACATGTTAACAATCTTATCTTTTTTATTCAGCACAAATACTAGAGCAACTTTTGCAGTTACTGTGTCATGCTATTTGTGGAGAAGGTCGCACTCGAAAGAAATGATACGAATATGAATTTGGCTAAACATTTATTTATTTTACCCAATGTCGTACATATTACATTCGTAGTGCTTTTTAGATGGTGCCTTAACATTCCATCCTTACAAATGATAATGTGCCCCCGGAAGATTTTGCAAGTCATGGGTGGAGGTTTACTAAAATAATGTGCACCACTTACTTTGATGTCAAGGACGAGATTAATCATATGATCGGCTTATTGAAGTTTTTCCTATATCGAAATCATTATAAACCTAGCACCAGTAACCAAAACCGGAGCTGCAAAGTCACCGATTCATTTCGCACCAGATGTTTATAGTAATAGTAAAAAAAATAGAACTAGTGTAAAATTATTAGCACCGGTATCATATAAGGAACTGATGCACAGATATCTCAAATACATGGTTTAGATACTTGTGCCAATAAATGAATCGGTGCACAAATATAGCACCGATTTCATATCGAGAATATCCACAATAACATTGGTACATGTGCAAGTATGGAGAACTTGTTTCAATAAACTACGTTCCAAACACACGAGTAGTGCCTCATCCTGGCACTGGTTCTATTTTACTTACACCAGTAAGCCCAACCAGTGCTGCTTGAGCCAGACACTAGTTCTCATGCCTGACACAAGAAAAATACGCTCTAGCACTCCTTACTTAGACACCATTTTTTTGGAGGGGGGGGGGGATAATTCATCGATGCATATGCCTCTTTCAACTAGTGCCTGTAGAAATGTCTTCCAGTAGTGAATGTTTAACTATTGGAACAACCTTCAATCTTAAAGTGAAATGCTATAACGCTCTATAGTTTACTAGTCACACCCTGTATTTGTGTGTATTTGTACATTTATAAATACAATATGTATTTATAATTTTATTTGAAAATTAGAATAAAGTAAAATAGAAAATATTAAATTCTATAATTTAATTTAATAACTAATATATTGAATTACTGGGATACGAGTGGCGGACGCCAGTGATACTCCAGCGGTTTCCGGTGATGCTACGACTGTGTTCGACTTACCGTGACGTTCCGGTAATCGATTTCTAGCAATAATTTGGTGGTTGAATTTCAGTGACGGTAAGAAACTTACTGAGATGCGTGCAATGACGGTATTGTGTTGGGTCAGATCATCTCTCGCAAGGAATGAACGCTCAATCATCTCTCACCGGTGGTTCACACTGGTGGTTCTCAGTTTCTCGCCGACGTTTCACACCAGCCGCTCTCGCTCGCAGCTCTCGCCTATGACTTACACTAGCCGCTCTCACTTGCTGCTCATGTCGGTGGTTCTCGCTGGCCATTTGCTAAAAGTCTCGATCTTGGCTCTTGCCCGATCCATAACTTGGTTTTAGTGAACCATATATTGAGCATTAATTTCATTTTTCTTTCATATGAGAAATGTAAAATACATAAGTATTATTTCTTAAAGGAATGTAAAATATATGAGAATTAATTTCTTTTCCTGTATAAAAGGAATGTAAATTATATTTTCAGATAGAAAATGTTGATTTTTTAATTGTGAATTAATAATTTTATATTTTATAATTTATAGTTAAAATTTGGTTGATTAATTATCATATATAGTTAAAAATAACATTTCATAATTATTAGTTTATAAAAAAAATTATTTATTCAAAATTTTTATTTAGAGAATTCATTACATAGATAAGTACAATAATTTTTTATAGTAGACAATACTTGTTATTTTTAGAATTATACATCGATAATAGATATTGAATTTAATGTTGTTTTAGATTTTTTTAATAAGTAGTTGGGATTTATGTTAGTTTAATTTCAGTTTAGTTAATACACTGGTGGAGAATGGCCTATTAAAAGTTGCATTCAAAGGCTGTTCCACTAAATTTTCGAGGAATAGCCTTCTCACGACGGTTCCGAGCTCAGAACCTGATACTTCAGGACACTTTTGAAAATCAAATATGGTTCAAGTTGTTTGGAAGGCGGTTATGAAAGAATGCCTTCCATTAGTATAAATCAAAGGAGGATCATTATACATATGCCTTTAATTGGGTACAATTAAACGTGGTTGTGCAAAAATGACTTCTGTTACGATTAGTTCTGATATCGAAACTAGGATACGACACTGGTTCTGAGTCAGAAACCTTCATGGTTTATCCTTCCTGAAAGGCCGAATAAAGTTTTGAGACCATAACTTCCTCGACTCGAAGTTCCAAGTTAGGAACCAATCCCAGTTCTTTGTGCTTTGTAGACGGTGAGTTCCTCCATCGGAACTGTTTAAAATGAGAATTATATGTCTGGCCTTTTGATGGTAAATAACATGAGAGGCATTTGTGAAGTGGCATTACCAACTCTTTGGGGTTTCTTGTGAACCTAATCTTAAGGGTATGTTCAACTCTATCACTAATTTTATTTCATTTAATTAACATTAGAAATGGGTAAGTAATATGCATGAATTTTATTTTTTTGAATGGAAATGTGTGGTGTGGCCTAATAGTTTTAAACCACACTCCTTTATAGGTACGTATGTAGGCACATTTCATGGATAAATTGAGCTCATCGGTAGTGATCTTAGGAACTCCCCCGATTAAATTTCCTTGGTAGAATTATTTGTTGTGTTGGCTTTCGAACATGCCTCGGAGAACGGAAAGGTGCGGGCATGTTACCCATGTAAGGATTCTTAGAATGATGCATATATGGGGAGAAAGAAACTGCATGAACATCTTATAATGCTAGATTTCAAACTAGTTAAACTCATTGGATATGGCACAGGGAGGTTGTCACGGATATTGGCTAAGATTTTAAAACTAAGGAATAGGTTGATTTATATCGAGACGGTGGATTTGATGAGATGGTGGAGGATGTTTCTAAAGAATTTCATGGTAAACTCGAGGCCCTAGAAGCGTTGATCAATGACAAGAAGATAAAATTATTGTTTGATGGGTCCAAACATTCTGTTTTTAGTGCTACCTTAAGGATAATGAATTTGAAAGTGAAACATGAGTGAACCAACACAGGGATTAAAGAGACACTTGAATAGCTAAGGCAACTGATTCCATATGGTAATCTTTTGCCCGACAAATCGTATGCCGCAAAAAGGATTCTCTGACCAATGGGAGTGTAATTTTAAAAAAATCCATGCTTGTCTGAATAATTGTGTGTTTTACAAAGGGAAGGAGGATAGGATAGAGAAAATTTCCATGTATGTGGTGAGTCTTGATACAAGTTGAAGCGGGGAGAAATTGTCAGGGGTGTGGAACTTGGTTTCATCTTGAAGAAGACAACCCCTGCTAAAGTTTTATAGTATCTTCCGCTATTCAACTTTTAAAGAAGTTATTTTCTTGCAAAGAGGAAGCTAAGTTATTGCGCTATCATGTAGATAGAATTTGACCTGGGAATGATGTGATTAGTCATACGTCCAACGGTAAACAGTGGAAGAAGCTTGATGCCCTTTACCCTTAGTTTGGATCAGAGCCTTAACATTTGAGTTTTGGCCTATTGACTAATGGAATAAATCAATTTGGTAATATGAGCATCGCACATAGCTTATGGCTTGTAATGTTGATAATCTACAATCTCTCCTCGTGGTTAACAAGGAAATGAAAGTATGTGTTGTTATTGATGATGATTTCGGGCTCCAAGAAACCTGGTAATGATATAGATGTTTATCTTGCTCCCCTAATAGATGATTTTGTGATGTTGTTCAAGGATGGAGTTCAGATTTATGATGGTCTTGAGGAAGAGTATTTCACGTTGAAGACCCCATTGTTCAGCACTATAAATGATTTTCCCGCTTACGGAAATTTGTTCAGATATTCGGTGAAGGGGAACTACGCGTGTCCCGTGTGTATGAGGGAAACCTTATTTTGTCAAGAGAAGCACGGATGTAAAAATGTTTACCAGGGGCACAAGCGCTTTCCTTCGCAGGACCACTTGTGGCGTTCAACAAATGAGTGGTTCAATAGAGAAAATGAGTTACGTCTACCACCCTTACCAGTACTAATGCGTTATTATGTTTTTGAAAGACTTAAGGAATTGAAAAATGATTTTGGGAAGGGGAAGCGGAGATCTACTGTCAAAGGAAGTTGGAAGAAAAGCTCTAATTTTTTTCCAACTCCCCTAATGAAAGGATTTGGATGTCGGACATTGTCTTGATATAATGCATTTTGAGAAAAAGTGTATGGTTAATTGGGTGGTAAAATGTGAAATATCCTTGGGAAAATTGAAGATAGGTTGAAGGTGTTGTGTAGCATGGTTGAGATGGGTATTAAAGAGAGTCTGGGTCCTGTTACCGATGACGATAAGTGTTATCTCCCCCCCCCCTACATGTTACTCCATGTCTAATGCAGAGAAGAAATTGTTTTACGAGACCCTGTGTTGTTTGAAGGTGCCAGGGGATTAATCATCTAACATAAGTTTATGTGTATCAGTGAAGGAATTAAATTTGGTCGCCCTTAAATCACATGATTGTCACAATTTGATGCATGAGTTGAATTCCATTTCGATAAGGTCGTCTATCCCTTTACATGTGAGATTGTGCATTACAAAGCTTTGTTTGTACTTCAAGTTTATTTGTTCCAAACGAATTACCGTTGCAAAGCTTAATAAATTGCAAACCATGATTGTCAAAGTACTATTCCGAATGGAGATGTACTTCCTTTCCTCATTCTTTGACATTATGGTCCATTTGATTATTCATTTGGTCATGGAAATCAAGCTATGTGGTCCCTTAATTTTGAGATGGATGTTTCCTTTCGAACGGTATATGAAAATTTTCAAACATTTCGTGAAGAACATATATAAGCCTGATGCAAGTATTGTGCACGATATGTGGTAGATGAGGTAATTGAGTACTGTACTGAATATTTAAAGAAGGTAGATTCGGTGGGGCTTCCAAATTCTAGACATGAGGGCCGGTTGGATAGACAAAGGGTTCGACAAGGTAAGCTATTTATCTCCAGTGCGAAGGATTTAAGTGCTGCCTATTTGCATGTACTTCGGAACCACAATGACGTTGTTCCATACATCCAAGTTTACATGAATGAGATATGTAGGGCACATCCTAAAGTTTTTACGTTTCCCATGAAATTAGTGGTTGATAACGGTACACCCACGGGTGTACCCCAATGGTTGGGAGATGAGTGGGTTTGCAGTCATCCCAGGTTCGATCTTCGGCAGCGGCAGTATGGGGAGTTCTTGCCTGGCAAGGCTCCCTTGTGCGCACCGAGGCAATACCAAATCCCATTGGTCCTGGTGCTGAGCTACCATGATTTACCTCTCATATGTTGGCCTGGGTGTGGGCTGGTATGGGCCGCTGAGGGCGAGCAGATCAATCGCCTTTTGCAGTGGTTGATAACGGTGTTTCCAAAAACAGTGGATTTTCTCTTGTTTCCGAGGCATTGCATATTTGTAGGTCAGGAGAAAATAATCTTATTTATGCCACACATTTTAATTCGGAACCATAGTTGAAATATGGGGGCTTGTTTATATGACAATGCGAGTTCCTGTATTTATGTGTGAATAGGTGGATGCTAACAGTGGTCAAAAGAACAAAGGACTTGAATGAACTTTAGTGGTCCAAAGCCGGTCCATTCACAATAGCGACACAAGCTCATCAAGTTTTCTATGTGAAAGACCCGATTGACCCTAAGCGAGAGATTGTGGTTAAGGCTAAAAGGGCTTTTGTTGGTGAAGATTATTTTGAAGATTTCATCGGTTTCGAGCCAAATGTTGTTAGTGGTTCAATCAACGATGATTTAATGCTCGATGAAGATGAGGCGATCTTGCGGGTGCATTTTAGATGGCCAGGCCATGATGAGGTAATATGGGTTGATGCCAAGGGAAGATGACCAAAAAGAGAACGAAAGTAAAGAAAAAGTTGCCTAAAATGAAGAACAAGTCTAGGACGTGATGGTAGTTGCAAATATTAGTGTTTTGAGAAAATGACCATTTGATGGGAGCTAGTCCCGACTCCAGAACTAGTTCAGGACAAGTGGTCTGGAGTGCTTAAATCCCTTATTTTTTCTTTACTTTGCAAGTTTATATCATTAACCCTTTTAGGATTATATAATTCACTCTTTCGACTTCACATATTTTTAAAATGCAAGACAACCACTAGATAAGATAACAATAGACTTTGCGCAAATTAATTCTAGCATTGTAGAAATTTAAGAGTCATAAAAAATTCAATATTTCTAGTACAATCACAACCGAAATAAACAAAAAAGGTCCAATCATCTCCTAATGAAGGCCTAGCACATGTCACACAGAAGAGCATTGTTTGAGGCAAGGGTTCTTTGAATCTTTGAAGGCTCTCTAGTATGCACATTGCTTCTTTTCTAGCTTTCATATACGCTCCCTCAATTGGCTCACTTCATCGCGAACCCATTTGTAATAATTCTTCATTCTCTTGATGAATTTTGGACCAAACTCCTCTGCAATTAATTGTATAAATAATAATAAATAAAAAAACTTTACCATAAATATATCAGTAAAAAAATAAATGTTCCTTTTTCAAGCCTTTCTCTCTTGTGAGGCTCAGTCACATCAAGTGTTTGGTGACACCACTTGTCCTCATATAATATCCACTTCTTATTCACAAAGTACTGTTTGTCAAAGTACTTACATGCTTTTACCTTGCCATGAAAAGCCAACCCATCCACACCTTGTAAAATCAAAGTAATCAAGTTCCCATAAGGAAGATTCTTGATTACTCTTTTTGACGTTGCTACCCATATCTTGTTCTTAAAATTGGTGTCCCCGAGATTAATTTTGGCCCCCTCAACCACATAGTAGAACATCATAAGAGTTATTTAATTTTGCTCAGTGATGTGACCGAAGTGGGAACTGTAGACCAAGATATGATATCGTACACAATACGTTGGTGAATCGTGAGGTTATTAAGACAAAGGGATTTCGGTCTACCTAGATCATGAGAATTGCGTTGAAAGTATTTCAAAATAAATGCAATTGGGTCAATACTAGGATATTCATCATTAAGTGGCCATTCCCTCCTATGATAAATATCATCTAAAGGCCCATCCTTCTCTTGAGGGGCAAGCATCTTTCGGTTCCTTATAGGGGCAAACAATAATTTTGTTGATAATCCACGGGCTTATGTGAACATTAAACTTGTTCACCCTAGTAAAATAATTGAACCATCTACCTAATGCAAATTGGCATAAAATTGGTATGCCTCATCGAAGTAACAGGGTTCGTTTAAAGTAAGAAGTTTAAGAACGTTTTAACCTTCAAAATTGAGAATGGGGTCGGCTAACCCTATGCTATGATACATATTCATATCTATTATGTAACTATCCAACAATTTTTAGGTATTCTTAAAGCATTGAACCTAGTTTGGGATCCGAGAGAAACAAACCTTGCTTCGTAGCCCGGGTTCCTTGGTATGCTTCCTCTCGTCGATTTTGACAGATGCCCTCAAATTGGTTCATTGGGATTTGAAGACGACATCAATCTTGTTTCCCACGAGAGTGAGAATTTGAATTTGGGTGAGTCTTAGAGTTCCACAGTCGGAAATAGATTTAGGGTTTTTGGAATGAAATCGATTTGGGGTCTTTTTATATAGTTGTAGCCGTTTAGAGTTCAAAACTCACTCATGCATAGCATCATGAAGAGCCAAAAAATATTTCCTAACTTGGGACTACGCTATTCAAAAACTTGCCCGAGTAAACATTACGAGCTCGGAACCAAAATTTGTGCTTAAAGGAAAATATTCAAAATATGAATTCTATACATCTTTTGGTCAGGTTCAGTCCTAAAAATACATTAGAGCTTGGAACCATAGTTCCGAGCTCGTAACTGACAACTTCGTGGTTTCCTTTTTTGGAAAAGAAACAGTTCCTAGTTTGTAAAGGATAATTTTAGGGTTTTGTATTTAGGACAGATAAGGTTATAAGCTCGTAAATGTGAGCCCCTAAAAATAAATTTTAAAAAACACATTCCTAATGAGGACCAGGTTAAGTCCTAAAATTACATCAGAGCTCAGAACTGAGGTTCTGAACTCAGTTCCGAGGTCGTAATAAAGGAAATTGGTATTTCCAATTTATGAAGAGTAACTTTCCGAGCTGCTAACCAATTTAGATTTGAATAAAATAACAATTTAAAAATATTCTTGGGTTATACATACTAGGTTCAGTCCAAAAATGACACTAGAGCTCGGAACCTTAAATCTCATCTCGTAAGTGCCAACTTAGGACTACTTGATTAATTCATTAAATGGTTACGAGTTCTGAAATTATTCGGGCATACAATTATGAATTGCTAAAAAAGTTCCTCTGTCAGAACTTGTTTGTTAACAATGGTTATCTCATAAAAAACAACCATTTAGATTGAACTAATATCTAGGCTTGTCATACCAATCAAGAAATAAAATGGGTAAGATGCCCTTTTGAAAATTGACAATATCTTAAAAAGAAATTACTAATCATGATAGTCTAAAGAAATGGGAAATAACTATCCAAAAGACAACATATTTCGTGTCCTACTTGTTACTTCCAAAAAATCACAAATAATTTTCAAAAATATCCAAACCTTTATCCTAATTTCATCTAGATATCATCTCTAGGGATCTTCGACAAACATTCCTTAAATTTTGGTGTCGGTCTTCTCAGGCTCCGCATCTCCATATCCACCTTCTTTAGCCTCAATCTCATCATCCTCCGAATGTTTGGGCTTAAAGTTTAGCAAACCCTCATCATCACTAAGCACAGTGTGGAGTCTGATGGATTCAAAGAATTCATCATACCTAGCTTCGAACACTTCTTGCTCTGCATTAGCGGCGCTAACTTCACTTCGAAGACACTACATGTATAGTTTCAAGGTAGTCACCCACGAACCTCGGGTACCTACAAAATACAACCACATGTTATGAAATGCAAATTATGAAAACAAAAAGAACTAAAAAAAACTTCTTATAATTGAAACACATTCACTACTCACGAGATGAATATGCATCATCCCTCCCCATCAAGGAGTATGTCCCTCTCTTCGCTGCCCTAGCGGATGCCCCGAGTATTGTGCGCTAGACATATCTATTGACTTCATCCAAGACCAAATGTTTATGGTCGAACCAAGCCCCATCATAGTACGCCAAATACAAAGGCTTGTCTACAGGAAAAACCTTCAACTTCTTGATCAACACCGTGATCAAGCCACCATACGAGAGATATTTCTTCTTTCACGTTGTGGCCTTCAACATATGCATTAAAGTTGTATATCATGGGTTAAGTTGTACACCCTTCATCACGTAGTAGAATATCATAAGGTTCCCAATTATAGGCTCGCATGCATGGCCCCCTGACGGGAGGACATTTTGTACTAACCTATTCTCAATCGATAATATCCCCACATGATAGCTCTCAGCTTGCCCTGGTGCCAAACCCGACCTACCAAAAATACTTCTTAGCCATTGAAAACATGCACAACGGGGTTACATCCATAACCTTGGCCAATTCTATTGATGGAAAATTTCACTGGGTCTATCATCAGGATCTTACCTCAATTTACTAGGATCTGTGTATGGGCAGCCTAGTGCATCATTAATAGAGTACTTGGTGACAGGTATTGTGATACCATTTACCATTTTTTGCTCTTTATTGTTACTATCTTGTCCCAGATTAGTATAAAATTGTAAGACCTCATTATAGTTTTCAGGCTCATCTAATAATAGTAACTTATGAAAATACGAGGACTCAAATTTCTTAATCAAATTTCCTAGGGATAGTGGCTCAACATCCATTGCGCGAATAACCTTGGGGTTTATGCATTTTCTAGGATGGAATTTGGCATACCTTTTTCTTGCACTTCCATTGAAGAATCTTGTTGACGCTTCAATCGCTCGGAGTGGTCGATAGCTATGGGCCGATGCATTGCCCGCTCCACCTCCCACTTTAGCGCTGCGATACCTAGGACCCATGAGCACATTGATTGTGGAGTGAATTGAATTGAGAATACGACTTTAGAATTTGGGGAAAATGGATTTGGGGAATTAGATTTCTTGATGGGTTATGAAAATTATGTATATATACTGTGAATATGTTCCTAGCTCGGAACCTATTCTGTTCTATTTATAATAAAGGAATAAAGTTTCTCTATCAGAACTTGTTCCCGATACTGATTCCGAGTTCAGAACTTTGTTATAGGCTTTAGAGGAAATTGAGCATTAAAGGTGATTTCCAAATGAGTAATTAATACCCATTCGTTTTGAGCGCGAGTTCCCTCTCATTTTCTCCCCCAAAAACCCTCCCCAAACCTTCTTCCACAAAATGCTTTAAAAATATCTCCTAAATTCTCACTTGACATCCTATACTACATAACATATTCTCTAAAAATCAACACCAAAGAGCTTTGTTTTTGCTTATGATTTTTACATGTTGAAGAATATAGTCTACTTAGATCATTTCAACATCTATTCCCCATCTATTGTTTTCAAAGCGTAAATATTAAAGTTTTACATTGTTGTGTTAGGGGGAGGGGGTCAATTCCATTGTTTCATGTGAGTGTTGTTCCTATGATGTATGTAGTTAGTGTGTGATATTATAATCATTTTATGTTATTTTGTTTGTATGAAATGTCATATTTTTTGTTCTATTAATTTGCAAGTGAAATATAATGATTCTCCATAGGTAGACTAATGTCACGAAAAAGAACCTGAGAAGAACCATCAAGTATACACGAGGGAATTTCGATACATTAGGCAATGAAGATGATGAAGAAGAGGGGTCAGAGGATGTCGTGATTGCTAGAACACATTATAGGACTTTAGAACCTAGAATTGCTAGGAAGGAGTCAATTTTTTTTTATATTAAACTAATTGGGAAAAATTTTGTCGTGTTAAGTGGTCGAGTTGGGTAGGGAAAGTTTGTAGGACAAGGGTAGACATAAGTATGATAGTTGGCATGAGGTCCTTAAAGAATACAAAGACGTCCTTTGGACGGAGTGCAAGGTACCTACTAGCATTTCTAAATTTAATTATGGTAATACCATTTTCATGTTCATATAAACTTTATCTAATTGAAGTAGATTTATTTGATCATGATTGGAACTAATTTTTATAGAGGCAGTTCGAGATCGATTGTCCGGATTTGGATGAGTTAAGAAGAAAGCAATGGCCATGATGTCAAAGAGTTGGAGAGAACACAAGTACACCTTGTCTAGAGATTAAATATTCTCTAGTACAAAGGGTGATCATCCATGGTTGACCTATATACATATTCAACAAAAGTTGAGAAATTCGTAAGAGAAGAACCTTAGATAATGAGGAAAAGGTAAGTAATTTAAACTATTTTTATTAGTCCCTTAGTATTACATTCCTTTATCTTTCTACAAGCTTATGATATCATAACATAGGGTATGAGAGCGGAAAATTGAATTAATGCATTGGAAAAAAAACCCAATCGGAAGAGCCGGAGTGATATGGATTAACGGCCCTTCAATTAGTGAAAGAACGTTTTGAAAGGGTTGTTCAAATTTCCATGGGGAGGGGGGGATGACCGAGGATGAGGCAAGATCGTCGGTCACACCAATAAATGTGGATGAGATCAATAGGTGTGATCTCTTCTTGAAGAGCCTGTAAAACAAAAAGGGTGGGTACGATAAAGCTCTGGTAATTGAAGTTGCAGAATGAGTGTTAAGACTGTATTTATTACTTCTAATTTTTATTGGGTTTATTTTTTCTTTAATTAATTTTCATGGAACTATATTTTTTGCTCAGATATAGTTAAAGCAAGACCAATTGGAGGGTCGTTTCATTCCATCGGGTAAGAACGACATCCTTCGTGAGACTATAAGAAAACCTGACCACCCCAGTTATGTCAGAGGAGTGGGATCATTTTTGTCACAAACAGAGGCGTTTGGGATAGTGCAATCCTACGATCGGACTAAACCATCAAGATTCCACGTGTTGCAAAAGGAATCTCTAATTAGGGACAAGTAGATAGAGCAACAAGAAATATTGACTCGAAGGTTGATCGAGCACACCGAGATCCTGATACCTGAGAATTTGGATGATTTGACATCCGGTTGGATGCCACCGTCTAGAGGATCACGACACTTTTTGGGAGAAGTTGAGATGAACTGACAACCCATCCTTGATCCCCTAACAAATGAAGATAATAACATTGCCAAGGCCATCGTGTCATCTGAAACAAGGTTAGTTGATTTAAATTATTTCATTGATAAGTATTTGGCTAAAAATTTATATTACATATGCATGTTCTCCCTCATAATCTATACATCGCATTTGTGTGAGCTATACATTGATCAAGGTGAAAAGGGTAGTCCACTGCACATTGCCGACGAAATTCTACACGAGTTGATGCGACATCGTCATTCTGTTCCAATTGGTGATGGCATTTGTAGAGTTTCAATGGAGAACCCCTAGGTGCTTAAAGCCCTATTACCAATTCCAGATGGCCACTACAAGCGAGTGGGATCTGTTGGGGGAATGTTTCTTCTATGGAACAACGGCGATTTATAACCTCCTTTAATGGTGGCCTTTCAAAGGTGGTTCCCAGAATTGCCTTTGATCGCAGAGAATCAAAGGCATGACCAGAGAATTCACTCCCAAAGTGACTTCTTTGATTCGAAGGAAGTGTGTTTGATAGTTTTGTTCTCCACTAGTGATACTTGTATTTACAACGTCATTTTAACATTATTTTTATGATAATTAATAAAATTAACCATTTCCACTAAATTTACTTAGTTTATAGTAACTAATAGTGATAGGATAAAAATGTAAGAATGTGAAGGAAAAAATATATTTATTTTTAAAATTGAAAATATAAACATAAATTTCAAAATTTTCAAAAATGAAATTATTTTTGATATAAAATAAAATAATTATACCGTATGTAGACGTATTAGGGCGTAAAAAATAAAATGCAGGGAATGATTTAGCAATGCCATGTATTTTGGCCATGCTGATATAGTGATATATGATGAAGTCACTTCAACAAAAGCACCTTTTACCGCGGTTCTACATGGGGTTTTACCTCGATTTTCAGGAATTAAAAAACTTGGGTAATGTGGGTGGAGTAAAAAGTGTATTTTTTATCTCAGTTTATAACCAAGGTTTTTCACCAGAAAATTAAGGTAAAAAAATGACAGATGACTGTGCGACATCGTAGGTAAGTTTCGGTAACCGAAACATATCGAACCAAGGTAAAATATTTTGAGCGACACAAGTGTGACGTCACACGTTCTAAATGATTTTTTATAAAAATTACAAAAAGCAGAATCGATGTCGATTCTTCTTTCGATAGTTCAAACCTATGTAAAGTTTTCAGGCCAGATTACAGTGTTCCGATCAGATATAACAACCCAATTTGCTGGCAAAATCACAACCCAAATTTGTGATAAAAACAAATACTCAATTCATACAAATAAAATCACAACATAGATTCAAGAACATCGACTAAATATATACAAACAAAAGCACAGTATTCAAGAACTTATACGAAAATATATAATGCTATACAAACTATATTGGTTGTGAGATTTGAACTTGTGGTGCGGCAGGGCACAGCGACGCCCGGCTGGTGGCACGGATTAGAGTTCCAGGCTGGAGGCAAGGAAGAACAGAATTTTCCACCTGAGATATTTCTCCCCGGAGCATCGCGGTGGTGGTGGCAATGGCGGTGGCATCGACGAGAGGTGTGTCGCGGTGGTATTGTTGGAGGCCCGCCTCAGTGGTGTTCATGCGAAGCAGTAGAATGGTGGTGGCGAGGTGGCGTTGATGTGAGGTAGTGGCAGGTTGGGAGAGAAGAAGGAAACAAAGAAGGAAGGAAAAGTGGGGGTGGGCAAATGAAGAAAGAAAGAAAGGGGG
>JAULKM010123156.1:0-33950 GCA_032355605.1 Rubia tinctorum | reverse complement strand
ACAAATTGCAACAAACATGCTCATACAAACAATATGTATTCATCACAATGTTTAAATCAAAATAAAAATAAAATACGTGTAAAATATAATTAATTCATCTCAACATCCAAATGTATCAATCATAATACCTTAATGTATAAAAACCGATCAATGCAACCTAGTCAACATCTTCAAACATTTCAACGAACCCGGGATCAATCTCCTCTTGAGTGGCCTCTTCACAAACCACCTCATCTGACTCACTCTCAGAGAAGTCGGGCATAGAATTGGGCTCGTATCATCATCGTTTAGCTCCAATTGCAGTCCACGCAGGCCAAGTCTTAGAATGTCGGCTTCTGCTCTGGCCAACTATTTGTTTGGTTTCCCTAAGTTCAATAGAATGCAAGCCAGGTATTGACTTATGGTATTCCAACCACGGCCCCCTCCTATGATCAATTCAACAAAACAATAAATTATGAATAATAAGTAATAGTAAAAAAATTAAAATTAAGAAATATATGACTTACGAGATGTAGATGACTAAGTCCTATCGAGTTGGGTTCACGAATTGGGATTTTATGAGCCCAATTTGTTCTTTTTAAAAAAATACAAACCACACTTCCGGAACTTAATTTAACAGGGATGTTAAAGGTTGCAATGTTTTCACCCGGCTCAGTTTGGTACTCTCAGCTTATCTCCGAACTCAGGTTTAGAATTCTGAACCTCTTTATGGGAAAAAATCTAGCCTTTTCAGACTTGGTTTGGTCTGGATATTTCGGCCAAGTTCTGAATCAAGGTTTTGAATTTGTAACGAGTAAGACATGGACAAAGTCTATTTTCCCTGAACTGCTTATGAATTCAGAACCATTTTTGGTCCAATTTTGAATAGTATCGACCGACTTCTAAAATCGTAAATCAGTCGGTTGTAATGGTTATTTGCTCATCTTTGACATCCTTAACTTGATTTATTTTCAAATTAAATTTGTCCCAACGTCCACTGAATTGTGAACACACTTTATTTCAAAACATAAATTGTCTTACAAATTGCAACAAACATGCTCATACAAACAATATGTATTCATCACAATGTTTAAATCAAAATAAAAATAAAATACGAGTAAAATATAATTAATTCATCTCAACATCCAAATGTATCAATCATAATACCTTAATGTATGAAAAATCGATCAATGCAATCTAGTCAACATCTTCAAACATTTCAATGAACCCGGGATCAATCTCCTCTTGAGTGGCCTCTTCAGCAACCTCCTCGTCTGAATCACTCTCAAAGAAGTTGGGCACAGAATTGGGCTTGTATCATCATCGTTTAGCTCCAATTGCAATCCACGCAGGCCAAGTCTTAGAATGTCGGGCTTCTGCTCTGGCCAACTCTTTGTTTGGTTTCCCTAAGTTCAATAGAATGCAAGCCAGGTATTGACTTATGGTATATTCCAACCACGGCTCCCACCTATGATCAATTCAACAAAACAATAAATTATGAATAATAAGTAATAGTAACAAAATTAAAATTGAGAAATATATGACTTACGAGATGTAGATGACTAAGTCCTATCGAATGCAGCAATTCTTGATCTCATAGTCGCCTTTGTAGCTGCGTCGTGGATGACCTTATGGTGCCACTTGTCGTAACTTCCCAAATCCAGCTGCTTGTGCTACAACCAACTGAGGTCATAGTATTCTAAATGTAATGGGTCTATCTATGGGTTGGACACCAAACAGCCTCAGCAATACAATTATATGTCTCCCATAGGGAAGATTCTTCATCCTCCTAGCCACAACCTTAATCTTGTAGTTGACAATAGTGTAACCCGGGTAATTGGGATTCCATCCATCACATAGTAAAACAGGATTAGGTTCCCAATAGTTGGCTCACAAATGTGGCCACCCAACAGTAAGGCATTCATACAAATCCACTTGTACACTAACCGTTGCTTGACGGTTAACCTTCCAACATCATAACGCAGCCGGTCTCGCCCCGGCCTCTTCCCTATGTAAGTACTTATAGCCATTCCAATGGGGGCACAAAGGGGTTGTTTTGGTAACCGCATGCCAATTTCGGTGATGAAATATCTATAGCAGGCCATCATGTTTTTTTGTGTGCAATGTGGTGGGGTTATTGTAAATTGCAATCTAAAATAGTGTTTATGGTATATTTGCGGACGGTCACATATATACCATTTACCCGGGTTAGATCCTTTTTTTAATCCTTGCCTAGGTTAGCGTAAAATTTTACAACATCATCTGTATGAACCATGTCCTCTAAGATCAACAATTTATCCATATGTTGGTTATGAAAATAATGAACGAGGTATCCTAAGGATATTAATTCAAATCGATCATGAAGCACGACCCTAGGATTCGTACATTTATGCATATGAAAGAAATTAACATACCTTTGTTTTGCCCATCATTAAAGAACCTCGAATTCTCCCCAGTCTCAAGAAATAGGTGGTGACTCCTAGTTGATGCATTATTGAGATTGTTAGCCCTTTTTTCGCCCCGGCTCCTTGAAATTTGGCTACAAAAATTGTTTTGGCATATTACAAGTTTGGAATTGTTTCGATTAGCCTAGAGTTCTTGGATGTGGTTGATTTGTGTAGTTGATGTAGCATCTCATATTCGACTCACTATATTTTTTTTCCCGAACCTTCATATAGGAAATTGTGACTGCGACATTTTTGAAAGATAGATTAGGAGTCATGGGAATACAAATTTAAAAATATAATTCTTATCAATTTTATAAAACACTAAAATAAAAACTTCTTAATTAAGTTAAACAGTTTATAAACCCTAAGAGTCATCCAATGGAGAGATCTAGCTCTTTACACCCCAATTTTAAATTTTATTTTATACAAACACAAGTTCTAAGTTTGAAACTATGTCCTGGTTTTTTGGGGGGAAGATTGACTTCCGAATTCACAAGTTGTTCCGGTCCTATTATACAAAGAGCAGAGCAGGTTACAAATTCGGAACTATTGTCTGGCGGGTTATATATTATGAGAAATAAGGCACTTAAAAGTCGATAATTAATACCTTTTGAGCGCGAGTTCCCCGTTTTTCTTCCAAAAACCAGACATAAACCCTTCTGTCACTCAAACCCACCTCAAAACTTCTACCAAATTAAAGTTGAGGTCTAAAATTACTCCAACCCCTAGATATACGATTCTAGGGCTGTAAAACGAGTCGAGTCGAACTCAAACAACCTTTGTTCAAGTTCGAGCTTGTTTGAAATTTCTCAAACTCAAACCATGATTAAATAAATTTTAAAATTTTCATATACATTACAATATTTTAAATTATATATATATTATATTGGCTCTATCAGCTCTACAAGTTAACTACTATTAGATTATTATATGTGCTCGAGTTCAAATTCAAATACAGTTCGAGCTCGGCTCATTTACATCCCTAGTTAAGATATCTTGCTTACTCGCCCGAATGGATAATAATGAAGTTAATCTGATCTTTCATTAAAGCATTAACAATATTATGTGTGCGATCTTGGTTGATATCCGATTTTGCTTTCGGTTTATGATTTTTAAATTACTAGACTTGAATTTGTATTGCTGATATTATTCACGACCTTGATGAATTATGTTTCAATCTTTATTCCAAATATGTACAAGGAGTCTCTTTATTAGTGTAGATAGCATATCCAGTCCCACGTCCTGGTAAAATGTAAAAAAAAAGATTTTGTTAAGTATAAGTACTTTGACTTTGAATTCTTTTTTCCCAACTCCAACTAATTCCATATATTTATTAATAAACCCGAGATAGCATATCAAGTCCCACGTCCTGGTAAAAGGTAAAATAAAGATTTTTTTAAAGTATAAGGACTTTGACTTTGAATTCTTTTTTCCCAACTCCAACTAATTCCATATATTTAGTAATAAACTCTAGTTCAAGAAATGAAAAACTGATGACCGGATTCTCATCTAAGTAAAAGATGTCTGAACCGTATGGAAGCTCTACAACTATGTTGAACGTAAATTTATTGCAATTTGGTAACTCTTTCCATACGACCTCATCATGGCTAAAAGGAAAGACAACATAAATCAATAAAATTAGAAAGGAACAAATTAAATTAATATTTAAAATAACTATTACAACGAATGCTAAATTATTAGGAATACTAAACTTTAACTTCAGTTCGCAACATCAAATTCAAACTAGTAGAACCAGAACCACGACACGAAAAAGACTATGGTTACTTCCATTTTCTCTTTTAGACAATTAAATAATATTATAAAATGCTAAGACACAGTTGAATCAGAGTTTATTCCTCTTTTCCAGCTCTTCAATTTTTTTTTGTGTATTAGCCATGAGTTCCTGACGATCCGTCGAGCTTGAGTGAAATTAATTTTGAGCTCGAACTCAAGCCATGATTAAATATGTTTTTAATTTTTCATATACATTATAGTATTTCAAATTTAATAAATATATATTATATCGGCTCTATAAGCTTGACAATCTTAATGAACACTATTAGTTGAGGTAGAGTTCAAACTAGAATACTTTTCGAGCTCGACCAAGTTCGACTCGAGCTTTGTCGAATTCTAAATCTGAGACGAGCATTGACGGAGTTGTTCGTGAGCTTTTCACAAATAGCTTGGTTCATTTAGACCCCTATACTACTCTAAGTTCATCATCATTCAAGGATCAGGAAGGAAATGGAAGATTTTGGGAAAGGGTTTTGAAGACTCAACTTAGAGGTTGGGTTAAACATCATACCTCTCAAGTGGATGAATGGGTAAAAATTCCTCCATTCAATGACTATGTGTCTTAGATTAGGCATTTGTATTGTTACATGACAAAGCATGTGTTCCTCCCCCTACTCTGTGGTGACAATAATGTGATTCATCCTACTTTTTTCCTTTAAAAATACATTTTCTTTGTTGATTTAGTTTAATTCCGATAAATTCATAATTGTCATGTCTGAGTTTACCGAATGGAGGTTTGGTAATTTGTGACTTTGGTTTTCATTATATACAATAGGTGTTGCTAGGTATCAAAATGTCAAGGAAAAAGTCTCGTGATAATCATGTATCTTTGCAAAAATGGAAATACCGAGACAGCGATTGATGAAGATGAAGACGAGGAAATGTCAAATGAGGTCGGAATCGCTTAGACACATTGTAGAACAATGGAAATAAGAATGGCTAGAAAGGAATTGACCTGGTTGGTTTTCGACAAGGTAGGTCGTTGCTTGTCGAAAAAATGTGCGAAATGGTCTATTAATTTGTGTAGGGATGGTAGGTAGGACGAGGGTTGACATCAGTTATGATAATTTGCACGAAATTCCTAAATGCTGCATGGACACATTATAGATGGAGAGCAAGGTATATCTAAGTATTTGTTGACATCTTCGTTTTAATCACATTATTTTGTTCTAATCCAATGGACAATCATTGTTAACTTTGCCTTTTATGTCATATTGGAGACCCTTTGAAATCGATGACCCGGACATGGAGGAATTAAAAAAGAAGGCCATGAAAATGTAATCAAAAACTTGGCGAGAATACAAGTACACACTATCAAGAGATTACATCTTCTCGAAGAGAAAATGAGATCGTCCTTAGCTAACTACACATGCATTGAACCGGAGAGTTGGGAGATGCTTTTGGAGTTGTACGTTCTTATGATGGGGCTATGCTATCAAGAATCAACACATTGAAAAGGGAGGTCATTCTCCAGGACAAACAGTTAGAGCAATGATAAATTTTGATTCGCAAGTTAGTAAAGCACACTGGTCTTCCTCTACCCGAAAATCCAAACGATCTAACTAGTGATTAGGAGCCCAATAAAGAGGATCTCACCACTCTCCGGGAGACTTAGAGGTGAACAAGAATGGAGTACTACCGTGGACAACAATTGAATATTGTTTATAAAAGACCATCCTATCAACCAAGAAAAGGTACAGATTTTTAATTTAATTGCTTTCGATGTTATAACGTTATTAAATAGGTGTTATTTATTTCATGTAGGATTCTCAATTGCGCTATTTTTTCATAGAGGTTGGTGAAATTGTTACACCGCTACATGTAGCTAATAGTATTTTTTATGAATCGATGCAATATCATCACTCCATACCAATCGGGGATGGAGTCGCAAGGTTATTGGTAGAGAAATCATTGGTGTACAATGCAAATTTTCTTATTACCTATGGAGATTTCGAGAAGGTAGAAAGCGCCTAAATAATGTTCCTTCTTTGGCATCTGTGTCTTGTTTAAATCAATCCCGAGAAGGGCGGTCATTTGAAAGTCAACCAACCAATAACTATGAAAACAATTGTACCGGAAGGTAACAACATCAAACCCCCTATGACAATAGCTTAAATGGCAAGGGGATCACCACCTTTTGTTCGCGTATTGTTCGATTGGATCTCCACACACCAACATAACTCAACATACACATTTTTCAGGAATGAGTGTGTTTTTGGTAGAAAGCGAGACATCATTGCATTGTGGAGTGACTTCCAATAGTTATATATATATATATATATATATATATATGTGTGAACAAGCCAACATAACAATCATGTCACTCTTTCTATTTTAAGTGCGAGTTTCTTTTTTTCTTTTTTTTGTTTGTATTGAAACGAATTTCATACATATTCTTGCTTAATCTTCAAAATGCTCTGTGTAAGTTACATATTACTTTACTAATTAAAAGGAAAAGGGTTGGATAAGCTATTTTTGTCCGTTGATGACTCAAGGGATTGAGTGTTTGAAGCAAGAGTGAATCGAAAATGTTCGGAAAATCATAGCCCGATAAGATAAAATATTCTTCATTGTACCTTACATTGAGAGATGATGTTTTCAATTTTTGAACTATTGTACATAGCCATGCATGTTTACATTCACAAAATATTTGAGTAAACTACACGGTTAGATATATGTGTCATTGGAGATTGATTTTCATTGGTCCGCACGACAATCATATGTACTGGATGGATCCGTTGCTTTTTCAACCTTCACAAGCATTTGTAGATAATTGGAGAGTGCATTCAATGAGCCTAATCTTCAAAGCGACTTACACGTAAACCAAATCAAGGTTTGAACTTCTACAATCATAACCTACAAAAGTTAGTCATGTTCATTATTATTTACTAATTTTTCATTCATATAAATTAGTACAAGAGACAAGAAAAAACATGGGAGTGTGGATACTACGTGATGTTATACACAGCTGAGTGCATCAAATATGAACATTTGGATTACCTAGAAATTGATAAAGTAACTATTATACTCATAAATGTGTGAAATTTTATTCATCAGTAAACTACTAAGCTACTCGAACTAATTTCTTATATTATAATGTCCACATATTTTTCCAAAGGAATATAAGAATTATTCATAGGATGACAACAACATGGCACAAAATTGTTTTTCCAGATATCTAGTACATGTCCTATCTGCAACTCTTGGATGTCTTAACGTGGTAGTGTGACACATATCTCAACACTCGTGGCATGTATTGTTCGGAATAGAAATTCCATGTTTTCTGTTTAAGTCCGTGGATAGTTGCTTGATTAGCGTTGTCTATAAATTTATTTATTTTTTTGAAACAACAATCATGTTGTTTAGTGGTAAAGAGGCAAGTACTTTACGCGTTATGTTCGGAATAGAATCTATGTGATTTCTATTCCTATGTATTGATAATTTCTAGTTTAGCGGTATCTATACATTTTTGTAACCTTGCACAATCAATTTGAAATCTATTTGAAAATGTATTGGTGAATTGAGGGTATTTTAGGCCAATTTTCATAAATAAATAAATATAATTCTACAACACATGAAAGAGCTTCCAAAGTCAGAAGGTGGTTCCTAGTTATAACTCATCTGTAAACCAAGACAAGATCTTCACAACCAAACCTAAAACTTCTTGGCTTGACTATGGTTTTGATTCTGTAACATTTTATTCCAAAAAAATCAGATTTCTTTTGCAATAACCCAGTTAGGTTTGGAATTCGGACTTTATTAGGAACAACATCATCAGCTCTGACACTAATCCAGGTACCGAAACTTGAGTATAGTACCGGTACCCGAACCGTGATTAACACCCGGGGTTGACTCCCAGATTCCTAGTTCAGAACTTGTTCATAGGCGGTTCCCCTTGATCAAAAGCGTAAAATAACCTCCTTTGATAAGGTAATTGAAATGAGGTTCTCGAAACCGCCTTTGATTGTGGAGGATCAATGGTGGAACCAAGGAGGTCACCTACAAAGTGACTTCTCTAGTCCAATATAACCGCCTTTAATCCCTCCATCCTACACTAGTTTCCTTAGTTCCAACAGTGGAAAAAGTTTAATTCTACACTTGTATCTTAGCTCCTTAATTCTCTATCTAAAGAAATTTCCAGAGGTTTCATATTCTCTAATGGTGCTAAGACTCAGTGAGAGGAACTAAAGGATATCTTTGGTGAGAACAATATACCTCTGATCAATAGCCTAAAGAGGGATATATGCTCATTGGAGCAAGGATCAACCTCTGTTGCTTCGTACTTAACCAAACTCAATGGGATTTTGGATTAGTATGAATGTTTTCGACCTAGGAAGAAGTGTGACTGCTACACTTGTGGCTATTATGTGCAGAATGCAGCCGAGGATAAAGATGACAAAAAGCATCATAGGACTGAATGATGAATTCACTGCTTTAAGTAATCAGATCCTGCTAATGGATCCATTGCCTTCTATTGGAAAGACCTATGCACTGGTAAGTCACATTAAGAAGCAAAGAAGCACTGAGTTCAATTCCTTTCAGTATGAACAATTTGCTATGTTCACTGGAAGAACTGAAAGATATTAAAAAATTCAAAATGAAATTGATTTAGCTGTGAAAACGTTTTGAAAATCAAGTGCTAATGCAGGTTTTTAGAAGAAGGTTGTGAAGAGGCCTGAAGAACTATGTACTTATTGTGGAGTCCAAGGACACTTGAAGTAGAACTTCTTCAAGCTTATAGGTTATCCGGATTGTGGCAAGGAAACTAGGAAGGAGTTGTAACCTCTAAGGTTAGAAACTCTTAGTAAAATGCACAGGTTTACCATGGATGTCAGTTTGGGAATGGTGGTTACAGAATGAGCAGATAAAATGCTAATGTTGTAGTTAGCTATTGGATGTTCGATCACAATTTGGCACAATTTGGCGAACAATTGCAGCTGATGGTGACAATTTGGCACAAAGAATAAATGAGATTAAGAGATGATCAAAGGCAAGGAGAAGGAGGTGGCTGGATCATCTGAGTGCCTAAACTTTGCTCACCTTCGAGAATTAATCAACTCAAACTTTTTAACCTATTGCGCTTATGTATGTGTGTGATACTTGGATTATAGACAGTGGAGTTTCTAGTCATATCCGTTGCAATCCCAAACTTTTTTCATCCTATACATGTTTATCTACCTAATTAATCCATGACATCAGGGGTGGCAAATGGGCGATTGGGTCACATACGGGTTGGGTAATATGGGTTGTTAAAAAATATGGGTATGACCCATTTCGACCCATTTTATGATGGGTAAAATATGGGTCGGGTCACATATGGGTTGGGTTAAAACCCGCCAACCCGCGGGTAAAAGAATATTCAACACATGGGTCAAAAATGGGTAAACCCGCGGGTTTTAACTCATATATGAACTCGTATGGGTTTATATGCCAACCCATATGGGTGAAACCCGCGGGTTTCAACCCATATAGTGACCCATATGGGTTTATATAACAACCCATATGAGTAAATCCACGGGTTTACCCATATGGGTACACCTGCGGTGAACCCTCAAACCCAACCCGCCCATATGAGTTTATATACAAACCCATATATGAGTTTATATTTCAACCAATATATTGATCCATATGAGTTTATATACAAACTCATATGGGTTGAAACCCGCAGGTTTACCGGTGGGTTTACCCATATTGGTATATCCGCGGTGAATCCTCAAACCCAACCCGCCCAACCCATATTTTTCAAATACCCATTTAACCCATTACCCATTTAACTCATTACCTATTTTACCCATACCCACCTGGATTTAAAAATAGATAACCCGCTTGACCCGCGGGTTACGGGTCTATTTTGACATACATGACATGTGAAATATGTTGGAAACATAAGCCTGGTCATATCTCAATATTTAAAGCATTGCTTATACATTCCAAAATTCAGATATAACCTTACTTTAGTGGCTGAACTTACCTAAGATATCAAAATTCAGTTTCAGATTTTTTATTATTTTGGTGTGTTACAAGACCTCAATAATAAATGTGTCAAAAGGAATTGGAAGATGGCAACAAGGCCTGTAAATATTAGATAATACTTCATTCTGTCCTTCTAGGATAAGGTTTCATGTGCATCAACTAAAAAATGGTTATGCTTCTGCAAATTCCTCTATACACGGATTAAACCTCGTATCAGAAAAAGCCTTGCATAGATGTTTCACACAATAGACTAGGACATCCTTCACAGGTTGTGCTGAATCATTTGGAAATGAAAGAAAATCCACATTTTCCTTGTTATGTTTGTTCCAGGGCTAAACAAAGAAGACTCGGTTTTTCACTAAGTAATCCAGTAAACAAAGAAATATTTCAGCTTATTCATATGGACTTATGGGGGTCATATCATGTTTCTACCATTCAAGGTTCAAAATAATTAAATACGATAAGACTTCCATAAACTCTCTTCACATGTAACTAACCTGAATGGGTGCCTCCAAATTTTTGAGGGACTCTAGCACTACTCCTGTAGGACGCATATTTTCTCCATTTATCCCAATGTCTATCGGGGACAGAGAATGTCTGGACCCCGTTGAATGAGGCTCCCATTCTAGGGTTACGTCATCCAAATTATCGAGAAGCCTAATTCCCATGTGTTGTGCTAATATAGCAATTAGCATATCTTGCTTCTCCTCTTTCTTCCTTCCTATTTCTAAATCCAATTTGAACTTTTGTATTTTTTTTCCTTTGGTTATGGGAAGCCCGCACACATTGGAATACTTCTCATTGTAATATGTACGAACTGTATCCTCTCACACTTCTTCGGGAGGTAATGTACTCTCGTTGCCTTGCACAATACATCATGTTTTTTATGGAAGGAAATCACCTTCTTATTTCTTGTGCTTCACGTCTTCCTACATCGAAGGAAAAACATAGTAGATTTCGACAGAACATAACAAAAAATGGGCATTGTATAACCAATCTATATCCTTACAATATTTTGTGCAAGCGCCTGTGTTTCATCATCTTTGTAGCACCCATCCTTCGGCTATCTTCCCGTTAATAATAGCCTATGTCGTTCTAGTTGGTCAGGTGTGGTGGATTGAACTTTTACCTAGCCTTCTCCTTCGTTGAACCAGCATCAATTAATGCTTCAACATTTTTCTCAAGTCGTTCCTTGATGATTCTTTGTTCAGTTAAAGGGTATCCCACCCTACTTATTTGATGTGGTGTTTTTTTTCTTTGCTATGTCACGCCTCGGCTCTTGTACGTCGTGTATGTTAAGACTGTATTTTGGTAGTAAAACCAAAATCAAAAAGTGTATAGTTCATCATAACATACATCTGCCTCTAGTTGCATACGTCTCGCCTTGAAAATTTCCCAACTCTAAGGTTGAATATAAGTGTACGCCAACTAACACTCGTCTTTATGATTTCCAAAGATATAATCATTTTCCAACTTACTCAGATGGTCCAAGGGGCACTTTTCTATCCATCGATACGCCTTCTCCTTAACTTTGTAAATGTCTGGAGCATCATTGTTTAATAAACTCTATAAACCAATGACCATTTCTAGGAGGAGTAAGATACTAGAGGAATATAAACTTAATATATGGAGAGTTATCAAAGTGAAGAGTTACCTTACATTCCAACCAAGGCGTGTTCTTGGAGTCATTCGAGACGTCGTGCCAACTCTCACATTTTATATCTACATGTGTACGGGCTACCTTGCCCACCAAACTTGATCATTTAGGTCGTTCGTCTAAAATAACCAATCCACCAATATTGAAGACCAAGTAGGTAAGTTCATTTTAACTCAACTTCCATTTTAACTCAACTTCCGCGTGGATGGTGTGGTGAATCCAATAATACATACTGATGTTGAATGGTTAGAGATAAAAAAAATTGGTAGATGGAAAAGTGATGAAGAGTTTGAGTAGAAGTGTAGGGGAGTTTTAGAGTGTTGTTATACTATTTTCGATGGTGTTGGGGCCAAGGTCACCAATTAATTCCAATGAAAATTTATAGACGTCGGTTGAACTGATGTCTATTGATGGTACATGTGCGCCTGACTTGAGGTTACAATTTTGGATCTCGTGTAGGTTTTTATTTACAAATAAGAGCCAAATGCCCTAATTTGATATCTATAATGGAGTTGTGTCCTTGTACAATCTAACTCAGTTGGGGAAGTGTGATCAATTTTTGTAGGCATATCAAAAGTTTTATCTTACGATATCGCTGTTCATTTCGGAATAGAATATGTCAACAATGGGAATTTATAAAATTATTATAATGTCCATTTTCTGCATAGGGATTTAGAAGATGTTTCGTTAGTTACATCCGATATTGGAAGAATAATTGGTTGTTCATTGGGGGGTAGTAGTCTAGTAATCTCCTTCCATATTTGGCCAAAATCATTGAAGGACCATTTCCATTTACAATGCATGGCACCTCAAACACGATCGCTCCTCAGAAATAGTACAATTATAGAGAAATGGTCGCTTGAAGAACGTAGGTCAATCTAGAGAACCAACTCAGTCCACCGTGTTCTTGGAGTTGGGATCGCCATATCCTTGAACCACAACCGAATCTACCAACTTGGAATTTTTTTATTTGTGGGGCATAAGCGAGGTATAAACAGTTTTTTTTTGTCGGAAGTTCACAAAAACAAAAGTGGTAAAGCCTGAATTCATGATTGGATTGAATTTTGATTACGTACTACCGTATTTTCTTCCCCATTTGTTTCAAAATCTAATTACTATGGATTGCCCAATCCGTACAAGTGAGATAATTCAATTTTAGGCGAACTAAGTACAGGGTCCGAGTGACCCTAATAGTATTATGGCTAATGGAATGGTTGTGACAGTTACTAAATTCATAATTAATGAAGTTCTTGGGTGCACTTACACAGGCCCCATCCAATTACACCCTAACACACCCAATGGGCCATATGAGTTCTACCATCAACAGTCATGGATAAGGAACACAGACAGCCAACCAATATATCCTCCGAAAATGGGCAAGGCATATTTTGGGTTGAGAGGTGAAACACCAAGATAAGGCAAGACGTGATTTTGGACAAATAATGTGGAGCAACTTTTAGTGTTTGAGTGTATTTTTATGAATGTGCTACCCTCTGGTGGTCAAATGTGTGAACCAACCACAGGTATTCTAATGTTCTAATAAATTATTGATAATAAGCCTATCAACCCCGGGTTCATAATCTTGTCGTACATGTTGAAAGCCTCATGTATAAGTAAGAAATAATTTCCATATGGAGGATTGATTACAAGGATGATTAGGAAGAAAAGAGTGATCATTTTTTATGGGCCCCTACCAGTAGAATACTATAATAAAAGTTGGATTGATCCCAAACTTCTCAAAATTGACCCAGAAAGAAATAAGTACCGGCTCAAGAACGGGGTAGGTGCTAGCAGGAGGCATCCTAAAAGGTCTCAAGAAGGTGTGAAGGTTCTTCATCATCAAAAACTACTAGTATATATTGTTCTGGATAACAAGGTCATATGGAATTTCCATTTTAATCACGAGTTTGTCAATACACATCTCACATATGTAGGTGAAGAGAGACAATTTCTCAGCATAATTATAAAGTTGTTGAATTGCTTTACACGACTAACGGAGGTTGTAAGAAAAAAGCTGTCGGAGTTCAATAGTGAGTAGTGAGGTTATTTTCGTTCCAAAGGCATTCATGTTCAAACTACCAATTATGATGATGTATTTGATTACGGGATAATTTTGGAGTCTGATGCAAATGATAATGATTCAGATGATGCACCTACATTGATGCTCTCACTCCCCCTCTTAGAAATATAAGTTTTACTCGATTTGAATAACAATTTGTTGCATTTTTCTTCTCATTATGCATGCTTTCTTCCAATGTTTTACTAGCTCTCGCACAATCTCGTGGATTATTGTTTTGTGTTATATTCCATTTTAGATTATAGGTTTCAGTTTCGGGAATACTTACAGTTTAATGAGCATCTGTACACCAACCCCAACTAAATCCATAGTTGGCCACATTCTCCTATGGATATTCCGAACTCGGAACCCTTTCGCGGTTGTCGGATAACTTTGTAGAATACCTCTGTTCCTAAATTGGGCTAAATTGTGTGTACATTAAAAATAAAAACTTAGCCCCAATTATATATCCAATTTAACTTCTACATTTTCAACGATTACTCCTCAATCAGAACCTTTTAGGCCATCTAAGTTTTATTACTTTGATTATGTTTAAATATCAAAACATTTCTGACTTATTTAATTTCAAGGAATAGCCTCCGCCCGCCAAACAAAACACCATACCCACATTTGCACCCATTGCAATTCAACTGCTAGTCGGCCTTAATTCTTGTCCACTTACTAGAAATTCACATCTTACATCCCAAGAGAGTGGAAACAAACTCGACACAAGTGGTAACAACTGCTCAGAGGATAAAGCATGCAGTGCATAGAAGGAATAATGATTGGCTTGTATGCTCATTGTTTTTTTTGCCAATGAATGTGAGGTTAGTTACAAACATTATATTCAATCTTCTAAGATGTTAGATTCGCATAGTGTTCTACAAAATTATATAATAAGATTAGGCATGTATGATGTGGTCTGTAAGTTTGAATAATGTTGCAAGGAATGACTGAGTGTAACATCTCCAGCATATTTTTATGAGTTTGTCAATTCTGCAAATTTGACTGAAGAGGATGGTGGTTTATACATAACCATATTAATCAGTAAGGACATTGTAGTTAGCCCTTGGACTATTAATCCATTGTTGGTTGTTGACTACAAAATTCCTGATGACATTTACCCGACAAATTTGGATGGCCTTCTCAACATATAAAATGCCATTAAGTGATCGGTCCATGTTGACCTATTGTTTTTGGATCCTGTTACATTAGGTTCCTTGTATTTTGGTCGTGGGAAAAATTATTTAGATAAAACTAAGTTCTACAAGTTAAATTTCATGACGATTGAAGGCAAGATCGTGTACAAGATGGTTGCAAGGAGTATTGTACACATCTCCAAACCAATGGTCATAATTATCATATTATTCTACTATGTAATCCAATGGGAGAAAAATAATTCCGGTTACACTTTATTGCAGCACATGGGACGTTGGTCGTGAACTCCAAGAAGCGTGTGAAGAAAATGCCTCAAGAAAGTGTCAAGATCATAAAACAACTTGACCAGACCATTGCATTAAGGAGCCAAGAAGTGTTATGCAAGTTGTACACCTCGAAGAATTATGCAAGATGTACACCTCAAAGTATTTGAAGAACAACAGGTGGGTACTCAACCAAAGGATGTGGGAAAAAAATCCAAGAATGACAAAAACAAGAGTAAACATAACGCCAAGCCATGTTTGTAACTGTAAAAAAATAGTTTATTATCGTTGATAAATTATTAACTGAATGCAACTTACTGTTTATCTCATAACCTTTAGCCGACACTGCGATAAGCACATTTGTGAAGGCGTGTGATGGAATGAAGACCAGTGTGAAGGAAGTGATTCAGTTCCAGAGGGACATTCGTCTTCTAGGAAGAAATTCCAAGCAAATAACAAGCAAGAGGGTAGCAGTTATTCAATAGCCAAGCAATCACACTCCTTCAATATTTGGCCTAGCATGTCTTTTACAATTACAATTAATTTTTTAATTTGTACTTTCAAGAACATATTAAAATATTAAAATATTTTTTCACCAACACATTTACAGGTTTTTAATCTATGATTATACCTTTCAATGATTTGGTGAGGCCTCTAAGGAATTACTTATTTACAAAAATTTCTGAGGAGGGTTGTAATATTAGAAGCAGGATAATTCCAAACATTTCAAATTGTTTATTTAAGAATTATAGGTTAATGTATGGGTGAATACATCGCGGCTACATCTATCTAAACCAAACGGCCCAAAGGTAGTTTCATGAATTCGTAATATTTCTGAAATAGGAAATAATTTCCATGTGAGGACATGGTGTTGTCATCCTTGTTCTTGTCTCAGAGAAAGGGTAGAATGAAGGCGGTGAACATAAAGAGATGTTAATGACAACATGAATGGTGGTTAATTATTAAAAATGGTTGTTCTAGCGTCATTACGCGACGGTTCATGTAGAACCACCGCGTTTTAGTTCCTTGTAGACATTATTCTAAACAAAAATTGCACGAGAACATGTTCCGATATCTTAACTAATAGACAACAGCAGTCCCATTTTAGAAATCAGAAATCGTTGTGTAATGGCATTGTTAATGGTCATTCGTGCACTAGTTACTTATTCAAGATTAGATGACAAAACAGGATTACATTTTTTACTTTAAATTCCAAATAAGTATTTGTTATTATGAGATAAAAAATTATGAAAAAAAGAATGTTTAATAACGTGCAATATTCGAGCAATGATAATTAGGAACGTATTTTGACAATGTAGATCCATAGTACTTTTTAGAGCATGGAATTTTAGATCTATTTGTTTAATTTCTCAAGTTATTGACAGTAATAATTGATGAATTAGTTTGGTTTACTGGTTTTGTTCTTTTTTCTTCAATGCTTGTTGTGATCCATTTGGTACTTGTGGTTTGGAATTGTTTCCTTTCGTGAAATTCGGTGTTTTTAGATACAAGTGTATGATATATATATGTTGTGCTCTTTTTTATATAATTGTGGTGATTTTTTTGTTTCTTGAAGGCATTATTACCAATTGTGGACTTGTTGTACTCTAATTTATCCATGCGAGTTTGGAACCATGGTGCAGAGTAATGGGGAAGCTAATAAGATGTATGCACTTTTGTCTTTTTCTTTCCCCGCCATTTTTCTGTAACTTTACTATCTGGTGACCTTTTATGGTTGAAAAAAATGTGATATATTTAGATCATTTTTCAATACAACCAGCGAGTCTGGTGAGGTGTCAGTGACTTTTTTTCTCATCATCCATAGTTTAAGCAGGAGGCCTTCTCAACTTGATCAACATACTCGCTTTAGGCTCTTTAGTTCCATCACCATTTTATGCCTTTTCTTCCTTTATTAGACATAGGAGATATTATTTCAAACTCATCAATTCTGTAATTACTTGCAGATCAGCAAGGAAGCCATATCTTTCAATTTTGCAAGTGTTCCTTCTAAATATTCTCCAAAGCTTATGGTAAAAGATTCAACCTCTAATCAACAACAATGTACATATTCTTTCTCAAACAATGCACATGATTTCATGCCAATTTTTGTCCAAAGAATGCATATTAGTATACATTTACCATTTTTCTCCCAAATTTTCTATTATTTCAAAATAGATGATAACATGAGGAATAATTTATTTCTTCAAAATCCAAAGAAGTATTTCTTATTATCAAGGAAATATTATAGAATAAAAACATATGTCTAGTAGCATGAAATATATAAGTAGGGTTTATTTGGAATGCAATTTCGAAAATGTAGTTTCGCTGTACGATTTGGAAGGCAAAATTTTAGGTCTCCTTGCTTAATTTCTCCATATCTTGACTAGAATTTGTGACAATTTAGTTTGGTTCGGGATTTTTTTCTTTGATCTTCAATGCTTGTTTTTATTTATTTGTTAATCATAGTTTGGACTTGTTACTCTTTTTTTGAAATTATATGTTTTTATCTTTCTGGTTTGTGACGTATATATTGTACTATTATGTATACAATTGTTGTGTTTTTACTTTTTTAGGGTGGGATTACCGTTTGTAGACTTCTTGTACTCTAATTGATCCTTAGGAGCCTAAAATCATGGTGTAGAGTAATTAGGAATGTACGTTCTTCTGTTTAATTTTCTCCTCGTTTTCTCTCTTTCCCCATTAATTCCCTATTTTCTTGCGTATCGGCAAGGAAACAAGTGCAAGCGTTCCTTCGTAATATTCAGCAAGCCTTTTGGTAAATAATTCAACCGCAAATCAACAATTATGTATTTTATGATATAAATATATTTTTTTCTAAGAAAATGCACGTTACATGATACCTATTTTTATTTTTTTAAAATGCACGTTATTAGACATTCACCGTTTTCCTCCAAAATTGCTTACTTTTTCAAAATTAGTTGATAAAATGGGGAATCATTTTTTTACTTTAAATTCCAAATAAGTTATTTTTGTTTTGAGAACAACTATTAATGAATAAAAATAAGTGTCTAATAACGTGCAATATTCAAGCGAGGATAATTTGTAACGTATTTTCAACAATGTAGTTCCATTGTACAGTATGGAGAGCATAATTTTAGATCTTTTTGATTAATTTCTCGAGTTTTTTTACTAGGTAAGATAATGATTTACTTGGGGTTTTTTCTTTGACCTTCTATGATGGTTGTGATCCATCTGCTAATTGTGGTTTAGACTTATGAAATTCTATGTTTTTAGCCTTCAGGTGTGTGATGCATATGTTGTGCTTTTTTCAATATAATTGTTGTGTTTGTTTATTTTGTTTTTAAGGACGTGATTACCAATTTTGGGCTTGTTGTACTCCAATTGATTCTTGCAAGCATGGAAAATGGTGCAGAGTAATAGGGAAGCTGATAAGATGTGTGCAATTTTGTTCTTTTCTTTTCACACTGTTTTTTCATGTAGCTTTACTCTCTAGTTACCAATTATTATGGAAAATAATGTAATATATTTATATCATTTTTCAATACAGTTAGCGAGTCTGGTGAGGTGTTAGTGGTTTGTTTTGTACTCATCATTCTTGGTTTTAGTAGGAGGCTCCTCGGCTATAACAACACATTTATTTCATAATCCTCATCTCCGTCGCCATTTTCAACCTTTTCTTCCTTCACCAAACATAAAAGATATTCTATCAAACTCATCAAATTACAGTTTACCTACAAATCAGTAAGGAGGCCAGATATGTTAGTTTTGTAAGTGTTCCATCCAAACATTCTCCAAGTCTTTTGGTCAAGTATTTAACCGCAAATCAACAATGTACTTTATGGTATATATATACCTATTTTTTCTAAAACAATGCACGTTATGTTATGCCTATTTTTTCCCAAAGAATGCACGTTAGTGTACATTTACTCCTTTTTACTGAATTTGGCTAATATTCAAAAAGTAGTTGATAACACAATGAATAAAAAATTTCTTTAAAATCTAACCAAAAGTTTCTTATTTTGAGAGAAAATATTGTAAAATAATAAACACATTTTTTAAAACGTGCAATGTTCGAGCTGGAATAATTTGGAATATAGTTTCAACTATGAAACTCCATTGTATGGTTTGGAACGCAGAATTTAGATTTTTTTATTAATTTATTTAGTTCTTGGCTAGAATCGGTGATGATTTAATTTAGGTTAGGATTTTTGTAATTCAATGTTGGTTGTGATCCATTTGCTAATCGTGGTTTGGACTTGTTTCTTTTTGTGGAATTCGGTGTGTGATGTAAGGGTGTGATGTATATGTTGTTTTTATTTTTATATAATTGTGGTGATTTTTTTTTTGTTTCATTAAGCCATGGTTACTGATAGGTTCATTTCATATGGTATTATTAAGATATTCTTTTTGGTGATTTTTGTGGTTTAGATTGCATGATTTACCTTGGAATTCTCTTAGGAAAGTTAGGAGCGATTTTTGTGCTCTTGTTACTTTTCTATGAAGTTTTGTTCATCAAGGCTAAAAGATTGAACATTGTGGGTACAAAATAAAGGAATTGAAGTTTAAAGGCAAGAAGATTTGAGTTGAAGAAGAGAAGGCTAAGAAACAAGAAAAGAAGGAAAGCAAAGAGGGCTGACTGCACATTGTTGCGATCAGTGGGATTTCCACCACTTTTAGCGAAACCCCTTTTCCGAGGAGTTGAAACCTACCATTGGTCGCGAAGACCATTCCTAAAACTGGATATTTAATTCACTTTTTTCCTTTTTCTTGTACTAGATAATGCACTTTGGCCACCCACTTTATATCTTATCTTCCTAGACCAGATTACTTCTCCTTTAAACCATAGTTTGCTCTTTCTTTTCATCTTTTCTTTCTTTCATTTTGTATAAATTTACTTATTGGTATTAGTATGAATTGTATTAGCAAAACCCTTCTTGGGATTAACTTATTAAGGCTTTCAAGCCTATGTTGTGAGAATTTTACTACGCATATTTAATGCTCTTGATTATTATGTATTTGCTAAGCATTTTATGTGTTATTTTTACTTTAATTGTTGGGTTTATTGATTTTATTTTTTAGGACGTGATTATCAATTTTGGGCTTGTTGTACTCCAATTTATTCTTGCAAGCATGGAAAAATGGTGCAGAGTTATAGGGAAGCTGATAAGATGTGTGTAATTTTGTCCTTTTCTTTCCACGTTGTTTTTTCATGTAGCTTTACTCTCTAGTTACCAATTATTATGTAAAATAATGTAATATATTTATATCATTTTTCAATACAGTTAGCGAGTCTGGTGAGGTGTTGGTAGTTTGTTTTGTTCTCATCGTTCTTGGTTTCAGTAGGAGGCTTCTCTGCTTTAACAACACATTTGTTTCAGAATCCTCAGCTCCATCGCCATTTTTAACCTTTTCTTCCTTCACCAAACATAAAAGATATTCTATCAAACTCATCAAGTTACAGTTTACCTACAAATCAGTAAGGAGTCCAGATATGTTAGTTTTGCAAGTGTTGCATCCAAATATTCTCCAAGTCTTTTGGTCAAGTATTTAACCGCAAATCAACAACAATGTACATTATGATATAAACATACCTATTTTTCTAAAACAATGCACGTTATGTTATGCCTATTTTTTCCAAAGAATGCACGTTGATAGAATGGGGAATCATTTTTTACTTTAAATTCCAAATAAGTTATTTTTTATTCTGAGAATAACTATTAATGAATAAAAATAAGTGTCTAATAACGTGCAATATTCAAGCGATGATAATTTGTAACGTATTTTCAACAATGTAATTCCATTGTTCAGTTTGGAGCGCATAATTTTAGATCTTTTTGATTAATTTCTCATTTTTTTACAGGATTAGATAATAATTTACTTAGAGTTTTTTTCTTTGACCTTTGATGGCGGTTGTGATCCATTTTCTAATTGTTGTTTAGACTTATAAAATTCTATGTTACCAAAAAGATATTATTTAATTCTTTTTGGTGCATTTTTGTGGTTTAGATTGCATGATTTACCTTGGAATTCTCTTAAGAAAGTTAGGAGCGATTTTTGCGCTCTTGTTACTTTTCTAGGAAATTTTGTTCATCAAGGCTAGAAGATTGAACATTGCCGGTACAAAATAAAGGAATTGAAGTTTCAAGGCAAGAAGATTTGAGTTGAAGAATAGAAGGCTAAGAAACAAGAAAAGAAGGAAAGCAAAGAGGGTTGGCTGCACACTGTTGCGATCAGTGGGATTTCCACCACTTTTCGCGAAACCCCTTTCCCGAGGAGTTGAGACCTACCATTGGTCGCGAAGACCATTCCTAAAACTGGATATTTAATTCACTTTTATCCTTTTTCTTGTGCTATATAATGCACTTTGGCCACCCACTTTATATCTTATCTTCCTAGCTCGGATTACTTCTCCTTTGAACCCTAGTTTGCTCTTTCTTTTCATCTTTTCTTTCTTTCATTTTTTTATAAATTTACTTATGGGTATTAGTATGATTTGTATTAGCTAAACCCTTCTTGGGAGTAACTGATTAATGCTTTTAAGCCTATGTTGTGAGAATTTTACTATGCATATTTAATGCTCTTGATTATTATGTATTTTCTTGAATTGTATGTTTTTAATAGAGAGAAAATGATGAAAATAATGATAAGAGTGAAAATAATGAGCATGTCTCCTCCTTGTTTAAAATTGAACTACCTCCTAAGTGTGATGATCCGGGAATGTTTACAATCCCTTATGTGGTAGGAGAAACACATATTGAAATGACCATGTTTGATCTAGGTGCTTCAATGAAATTTGATCCCATGTTCTTCATATGAAATCCTAGATCTTGGCACTTTGCACAAAACTGGAGTGGTTATCCAACCAGCTGATCACTCTAGTACATACCCTCAGGATATTGCAAAAGATGTATTGGTAAAGTTTGATTCCTTAATATTCCCCATCAATTTTTACGTCCTTGACGTGGATAATGATGATCTTTCCACCCCTATTTTGCTAGGAAGGCTATTTTCAAAAACTTCAAGGACAATCATCGGTGTGCATAATGGGATACTAACTATAGAATATAATGGGCAAAAGTTTGAATTCAAAACAAATTATTCTATCAATCATGTGAATAAATACCACTCTTGCCATGCTATTGATGTTTTTAAAGATTTATTGCAAGATGTATATGAAGTTAATAGTGGTGTTTCCTTAAACATTGCCTTAGAGAATGATTTGAACGATGCTTGTATTGTATATGTTGTGGGCACTAATGATGAGACGTCAATGCATGTCTTTCGTAAGGCGTTTAACATTTCTTTTGTTAGGTTTTTGTGGGTATATTTCTAGGTTTGGATAGGTTGTACAACATAAGAGGTTTAGATGACCATTTTTTGTTTTCCTATCTAAATCCTTCATTTTGTAGCCTAATATGAGCCTAATGGATTTTTGTTCTCACGAGCGTCTATATTTTTTTATGAGATTATTTGTATATTACTTATAAGCACCTCGAAGTAGAAGAATGAAAGCAATTTCAAAATTGGTGGAAGATTGAAGGCCGCAAGTCAAAATGTGGTAGAAGATAAAAAAAAGAGTCGGAGAAAAAGAAGCCAAGTGCCACAGCGTCGAATAAGTGCAAGGGTCGTGTAAAATGCAAAGCCCATGCCCCCATTTCGTGCCAAGAGAAGGTCCCAAGGTACGGTCAATACACGAAGGTTCTTGGCTATGGTGGAACCCCGAAAGGGCAACTTAGGCAAAAATGGGAAGAAAGCCCGGATTGGACGAAAGACCTAGGTAAAAATGAGAGGATAGGCCCGGCTAGGTTGAAAAACATAGGAAAAAATTAGAGGCCATGTGGAAAAAGGTGAGAAGTGAGCTCAACATATGTGAACACTAAGATGAAAACCCGAAAGGGCTCCTAGGTAAAATGAGAGAAATTGAGAGAAATCGGAAACTAAAAATTTGAACACCTTTTGGCCATCTTTGGCAATTTCTTTGGAAGCATCTCTTGAATTGTATTTGGTGACTTATTCGGTGGAGTAAGCTAGTTTAGCACTTATCATTTTACTTTGCCTTTCTCTTCTTGGATGAACTTTGGGTGGTTAGGTTACTTTAGCATCTTTGGGGAGAGTGAGAGTTGTGAGATTCTTACAATCTTGGGGGAACTAGGGTAGCTTGGGAATAAGTTGAATATATTGGTTAACTTATCTTTGCATGCTATATTCCTCTTGGATCTTTTCTCATTTTTGTTTACTCGAGGATGAGTAAAGGTTTAAGTGTAGGGGATTGATGGGCACCTTCATGCATACGTTAACCAATGCATTTGGCACGTTTGTTAATATATTTTGTTTGGTTGATTGCTATTTTTAGTTAGGCTTATACGACAAAGGGTTTTAATGACCATTGTTTGTTTTCTTATCTAAATCCCAAGTTTTGTAGACTTAATTGAATCATGTAAACTTTGTCCTCACGAGCACCTAGATCTTATTTTGTGAGCTTACTGGTAGATTGCTCATGAGAACTTCGGCATAATTTGTAGAAGGCCATATGCAAGGATGGTAGTAGATTGTAGAAGGTCATTCGCAAGGATGGTAGAAGACTAAAGGCCACGGATCAAGACGTGGTAGAATATAGAAGGGTCGAAGAAGAAAGACAAAGAAGCGGAGGAATTGTAATCCAAGAGTAGCACAAAGCTCTGGGAACAATCAAAGAAGAATCAGCCTTTGTGGGTGGTACTGTTGGATTTATCTTCTCGGGAACTATAAAATGGACTACAAGAACTTCCAAATCGGATCACAGGTTCATCTGTAGCAGCGCAAACATCTTGAAGGAAAAAAAGTAAAGTGTTGGAAGAGTCAAAACCGGCATGGCCCATGCTAGAGCAGCTCAACACAAGACACGGCTAATGCTAGAGCAGTTCAACATGACCCGTGTAGCCTACACAGCCATGCCAAGCCAAGATTCGATGAAACTAAGTCCCGGTACGGGCCGGGTGCTTTGGCACAGCCCGTGTGCCAAGAAAGTTGAAGACCCCGGTCTGCGCCCCACAAGCTTTTCCATGGGTTGTGCGCTCAGTAACCTCAAGTATTTTTCCAAGCCGGTGGCGAGTGCAATATTGCATGGGGCGTGTGATTTTCCACGGCCTGTGTCGATGTACCACAAGTGGGGACCGGTTTTACTAGTGGAAACTTTAGGATTTCCTTAGGGTTTTTTCAAACATGAACCTTTAGAATCCCATTTATCTTTTCCTATATAACGAAACTTTGGTCTCCTAGGGTTTAAAAGTAGGAATAATGTAAATTTCTAGTCTTTGGTAGGTAGAAAGAAGAGGAGAATTATCTCTCTCTCTAGAGTTCTTCTTCTCTTTTTTCTTTCTCTTTTCTTTTCTTTTCTTTTCTTAGTTCTTAGATCTATGTCATTTAATTCAATGAATGTCATGGATTGAGTTTATGCTCTTTTTTAGACTTCAAGAGTAGGCTAGAGAGAGAAACTCTTCTTCTCTTTATTTTTCTTTTGCCAAAAAGTGTTGAATCCAATGAAATACTTGGGTCCAATGCTTAGGGAGTAGTTTATTTACTTGGGGATTGTGTTTGTATTCATGAACTAATGTTTGTTTTTTCAGATTTCTTATATCTACCTATTTCTATGTGTTTGAGATTATTATGTTGGCTTGCTCTTCATGTTCTTGTCAATTGCATGATTGTCACTCAAAAATTGGCACACATCGTAGTCTACTTTCATGTTGGTTCAATTATTACTATCCCCCATGGAGGGAAACCTAGATGTGTTTGGGGTAACGATAGTTAGGTATCGTGTGGGTGTGTGCACGTAGGTTGCCGAGTCAACATTACGATCGACCGTACACTAGTAAATTAGCTAGTTGGTCCGAAAGGTTGCGGATAGAGATAGTTAAAATATCAAACTAGGGTTAGTTTTACAACCCCAGAGCCATCAATAAGGTGTTTCACCCCCTTTGCCTTTTTAGGAATAGGGAGAAGCATTCGTGGTGTAGTGCCCAGGACATAATAGTAAGGGGGAGACTCAGATCTGCAAAGCAGGCAGGGTCGTTGTTGCACTCCCCTAATTACGGAGGAGGTTTTGATGAAAGATTACATATGCAACCTACGTGACAGGTCTGGGGAAGTTTTGACCATCGACCACACCACGTGTCTCAAACACTAAAATAGGTTTGTAGTTCTTGTATGTGATGGAATCGGGGATCGAAACAACATTAATCATGTTAAGCAAATACTCCTCAAGTTCTGTTTAGATAGTTTATTGTCTTTTGATTTGCATGCTAGTAGTTGTTTGTAGAACCCCTCCTCCTCAAAGCTTGTTTTACCAACACTGATTATTCCTGACACGTGATTGGATTGATGACTCGATTGTGGCTGTGTGTAGTTGACTCTTAGAGTCCTAACATCTCTATGGACGACCCCAGTCTTGTCACTATCTACACTTTTTAGTAGCATAGTAGTAGGAATTGGAGCAAAATTACAAATCATTTCATCTTTGATAGCCTTCCTATCGGCTAAATTAGTGGATCTCCCATGATTTATTAACGATGTCGGGAGGGGGCGGGTCAAATTTTGGCGCCGCTTCCTAGTATGTTAGTCTTAAGGTCTAGTTGTTAACTTGGATAGCGTGTTAGTTGAGTAGTTAGTGTTGTTCTTTTGCTTTTTATTTTCAAGAATAGATATTTTTTGTGTTCTTGGTGTGAACCGAGAATCCTTGCACTACGATTCCGACTTTTGTGACCATTCTTTGTTTTGATTTTAGTTGGGGGAAAATGAGAAAAGAGGCTTAAAGAGTGAGACTTTGTAGGATATGTCATCACCTTACGGAGTCTTGCTCTTGGACACGTGAATATAAGAGATAGGTAGGATTTTTTTATTCCAAGGCCGATGGGATCGAGGTTGGTACCCATACCACGACTCTCCAAATTCGGGGTTGAGTGGTAACCCGAATTCATGGTATGGATATGCATCAAGAAACCAACACTTTGGGTAAGATAGTTGGCCTTCATCAACCTATACAATGCCCCAAACCTAATCCCTAGGATTAGTTCCCAAATTGGATTATGGAGAAATTTTGCAAGCTATAGCTAATGTGACCAAGAGTAGTGAGTTACACCAATCACAATTGCATAGCGACATTAGATATTTGGGAACTCAATTCTTCTCAAGCATTGAGAAAGTTGAGGGGCAAGTGAGTGATTTTATAGAAAGGGTGAGCCAACTAGAAACCCAATATTCCGAAAATGAACCATTCCTAGTTGAACTTGAGATTTTGGTAGATGAATCCAAAAAGGATGGGGAGTGGTTTGTTCAGAGTGAAGAAGTTGAGGAAGGGGTGATTATCCTTAATTCATCAAATTACATATTTTCACCTCAACCTCCACATATAGAACCAACCCTTGCATTTTCGGAACCCTTAGAGGAAACCAAAGAAAAGCCAATTGAATATGCTAAGCTTACAAACCACTTATTTCCTCTAAGGTTGACTCCTCCTCTACTACATATTCCTCTTGGAAGATTATTACCCCCAACTCTGCATTTTTGGTTACCTATGGCGGTGGGGTACAAACTCTGCACCATATGGATAACATTAGGGTCGCACCGATGACCTTAAATATACGGAGCTTCTCGGGAGGCAACCCGAGCTTTCAAAAAATTAGTTTAGTTAGTTTTTCTTTGAAAAAAATATATATTCTTCACTTCTATCCTCTCATTCTTACCCCAAACCATTAAACACCACTACACTCCACCACCTAAAACACCACCAAATACACAACCTAGGACCGCACACTAGTTGTTTATTTGTGTGGATATTGATTGATACTTGTTTAGTGTGGATTTGTAGTTTCTTGATTTGAGTTGCATGTTGGGGTGTATTTGAGGATATAAAGGTGGGAACAATGCATTGTGAAGTTGTAATTGCCTATCATTTTGTTTACCTACCCTTCTTTTCATATTATGTTTCTTATTTGAAGAATGTGTGCGTTGTAAGTGTAGGGGAGGAAAGATGTCCCATTGTATTGTGTTTTAGATGTTTCCTATTTTTGGTATGTTTTTCCATTTTTAGTTTTGGTTTTGGAACACTATTACATTTGGTGTGCATGTTTGTTTTGTATGAAGCATATGATTTTTCAAGGAAAGCAAGCAATGTGGTTTATGAGGAGTCCAACTTATAGACTATGTGGACGTACATGGTTCATGAAACTCAAAATGGTGGATAAGGAGGATAACCAAATCCCCAAATTCATGTGGCGTGTAGACGTACACGCTCCGTGAAGCTCACTTACCTTCCTACAACCCAATCACCATTTCTTCCCTACCACCACCAAAATACCACCCAGCCCCACTTACCCTCAAAGCCCTTAAAACACACATATCAAAACCTAAGAGGTAACTCTCCATGTGATTCCATTGTTTATTCGATTTGTGATGCATGATAGTGGTTGTGATTGAACTTGCTTGATTATAGGTTAAGGGTAGTTTATTGGGGTGATGGTAGTATGTTCATTAAATTCCATGGGTAGACTCTAGCGTTCATTTTTCATTGTGACTGCGATCCTATTTCCTTCTCTTGACATATGTTCTAGGATTGTGTATATGCATTGATGACAATGCAAGCTTTAAGTCCGGGGGAGGGGATTAGATAACAATTATGATTCTTAGTTGTTTTAGGTTGCTAATAGCTCTTCAAAGAGCATTTTGAAAAAAAATTGAAATTTTTTGGGAAAAATGAAAAAAAAATATACCCGGCTAAGTTGGAAACCCAAAAGGGCAACTTAGGCAAAAATGGGAAGAAAGACCGGATAGGTCGAAAGACATAGGTAGAAATGAGAGGCTAGGCTCTGCTAGGTTGGAAAACCTAGGTAAAAATGAGAGGTTGTGTGAAAAAGGTGAGAAGTGAGCTCTATATGTGTGAATACTAGGATGAAAATCCAAAAGGGCTCATAGGCAAAATGAGAGAAATTTGAAACAGACTTCAACATATTTTGGATATCTTTGGCAGTTTCTTCATCAACGCTTGGATTGTCTTCGGTGGTTTCTTTGTATTAGTAAGCTAGTTTTAGCATTTATCATTTTACTTTGCTTTTTTCCATTTTTTTCTTATATGTATTTTTGGTGGATAGGTTACTTTAGCATCTTCGGGGAGAGTAAGAGTTGTGAGATTCTTACAATCTTTGAGAGAACTATGGTAGCTTAGGAATAAGTTGAGTGTGTAGGTTAACTTCTCTTTTTCATGCTACATTCCTCTTGGATCTTTTCTCGTTCTTATTTACTCGAGGACGAGTAAATGTTTAAATGTGGGGGAATTGATGTGTACCTTTATGCATGCGTTAGCCAGTGCATTTGACATATTTATTATCATTTTTTGTTTGGTTGATTGCTAGTTTTAGTTAGTTTTACACGACAAAGGGTTTTAGACGACCATTATTGATTTTCTTGTCTAAATTCCAAGTTTTGTAGACTTAATTGAAGCTAATTGACACTTTGTATTCACGGGAACCTAGATCTTCCTTTGTGATATCATTAGTAGGTTACTGGTGAGTATTTTTTATCATCTTTTTGTAGAAGGCCATATGTGAGGGGTGGTAGAAGATATTTGAAGGTCATTCGCAAGAATGGTAGAAGATATTGAAGACCATTCGCATGATGGTAGTAGATATGAAAGCCACAGATTTAAAGTGTGGTAGTAGATGGAATTGAGCCAAGAAAATATGGGATTGAAGTTCAAAGAGGCTAAGGATGGAGGAAGGCATCAACTGATCAAACCGGCAGACCGACCGACACGAACAACCAAGGCCAACACGAGGGCTAGCATGAGGCCAGCCAAATCGGAACAAAGGTCACCCAATATGGCTCATACCAAGGGTGCTCAGCATGGACCGTGCCAAAAACACGGCTCGTGTCAAAGGCTCTAGCATGGATCGTGCTAACTCATATTGCCTGTGTCTCATGTCTTCAATCCACTCAAAAAAGGGCTAAGTATGGGCACAAACCATTTTGTTTCACACGATCTGCATCGTTTCAAGTCACTAATGCAAAGACCAGCCCACATGGTGTGAAGAATGACATGGCTTGTGCCATGTTACTAAGCAAAATGAGGTTCCAGCCAACACCATGCACCAAATGACACGGGATGTTCATTCAGAAGCATAAAAATGGAGCTCCATCCGGCGGTCCGTGCCGGGCGACATAGGTCATGCCAGCATGAGGTTCATGCCCCATGCCAGGCCAAGCAGGCCGCGCCAGCATAAGACACATGTCGTGCTAGGCCGAGCGGCCTATGCCAGCTCAAAGGGCACTCGGCTAGCACAATCCGTGCCAGATCCCACGGGCCGTGCCGGTTGCGGCTGCTAGGATTTTTTTGCCTAATTTAGGCCTTTTTCAAGGCCCAATTCCCTACTTTTATATACAGGAGCCTTTAGTCTTTTAGGTTCACTAAGTTGGCATAATGTTGATTTTATTTCTCTCTCCAAGTAGAAGGAATATGTGAGTTCTCTCTTTCTCTAAAGTACTTCTTCTTTTTTCCTTCTCTTTTCTTCTTATTTTATTTCTCTTATTTCCTTAGATCCATGGAATTTATCTCAAATTTTTCCATGGATATATTTTTAGGGTGTAGTTAATTAACTTGGGGATCATATTTGTATTCAAGCATTAATGTCTATTTTGTGAGATTTCTTAGATCTACCTATTTCTATGTTTTTTGTGATTATTACTTTTTTTTTTAAGATTACATACAAGCAACCAAATTACATAACATCTTAATCTAGATCCTAACTAGGAGACACCACCAATGAATCCATTGAAGCTCAGTGGAGCATGAAACTCCATCCATTTGATAGCTAAGGAAGCCCTCCTGAGAACATCCAAACGCTGCACCACTAACGAATCACTGCCACCAGAACCGGAACCATCACGATCTCACCATCATCAATCACCTGCAGGTTGGAAAACCACAACGAGAACCACTGACACTGTCCCATGACGCTTGGTAATCTCCATCAAGAAATTGCTCTAATATTCACAATTCTTTTTGGGGGTGTGTTTTGAACCCTGAACCTCTCAATTGTAGAGGGTGTGGCTTACCACTAAACCAGGCCCACTACACATGTGTTTTGTGATTATTATGTTGGCTTGTTCTTCATGTTCATGTGAATTGCATGATGTTACACTTAGTTAGCACACACCAAAGTCTGTTTTCATGTTGCACTATTGATACCCCTCCGGGAGGGAAACCTAGATGCGCTAGGGGTAACGATGGGTCCGGATCCACATGGGTGTGTGCACGTAAGTTGTTGTTGTTAATATTACGATCGACCATGCATGGGATGTCGTCGTTGTGCATCTCAAAGATAGTATTTATATGCCCTAATTGCGGCTAACTACTAGAAAGTATATAGTAGCAAGTCGGGGTCGTCCACGAGGAAAATGAGATTTTATCGAGTGTTAAGCGTAGTTAAAAATCACACGAAGAAGTCACTCTACGTGTGTGGTAACCAAAACGGGTTTTTGGTTTTAGAAAACACTATGCTTACTTTAAACTACTAAATTGACCAACAATTAGAGAAACCAATATAACTACGATCACACTAGCACTAAAGATGTAATTAAGATTATAATGAGTCTTGTGCGCAATTGGTTTACGCTTCTAGTCATCCCTTGATCATCGATTAATTAACCTATTTTTATGCATTAATCACATATTGTGGAGAACTTATCAACACCTTTCGGGTGATGATATTTCTCGGCTCTCCTCGGTTATAGCTAGAGTGGGCGATCAACACCACACAATAACTCTTACCCTCGGGTCACCCTAGACGATAGGCGTTATAGAATTCCCCGAGAATAGCAATACACATGGAGAACCAATACAACTAATAAAATATCCTACAAGCGAGAAATATCGGGATAGCCCAAATATATCGAATAATAACGACTACGAGGATCGGCATTCATGCTAATCGTTATTAGTGAGCCACATTGATAATTAGTGAAACCCTTTCAAATTCATCTCAAATCTAAGCAATTTCATCAATCAATAATCATAATTAGTTGTCACACCCAATCATGACCTAACATCAACCAACGATAATCACATCGACAAAAAGTCAAACTATACCGGGTTTGACCAAAACCTAGGAAATAATTAACCTACAATCATCAACTAGTTGATCATCCTAGTCCAAATCATGCATTAAATACACAAGAAAGCACAAAATATACTTGATAATCAAACACAAAATAGGAGAAATCAAATCTCACAAATTCATACTAGAAATGCTTACCAATGCTCCCAAAAGTGTATCTAGCCAAGATTAGCTAAACCCATAACCAATCTACATGAATCCATGGTAAATACAAAAGAGAAAAAAAGATGGAAGAATTAATGCAAACTAGGGTTTTGAAGAGGATAAAATTCATTTCTTCAATGGGGGAGAGAATGAGAGTATTTATAGGCTAAGAATTAAAATAGAAAAGCAATAAAAATGGCTGTTGGGACACTTGACACGGTCAGTGTCATTTTGACATGGCCAGTGGCCACGGCCAGTGTCAAGTCTTCTGCCCATCTTCTACCAATTTTTAGAATAATTGGCCTTCTCTTTTAACATCCGTCGCTACGGGTGAACCGTTGATCCATTTTGAGAGTTCTTGTAGTCAATTCTATAGTGCTCGAGAATACGAACCAATGGTACCACCCTTAGAGGTTGGTTCTTCCAATATTGTTCCCAGAAATTGGTTCAAACTCCCGGATCACAATTCATCTGCTTCTTTATCTTTCTTCTCCGACCCTTTTATCTTCTACAACGTTTTGACTCGTGGCCTTCAATCTTATACCATTCTTGAAAATGGACTTCAATAAAACACACCAAAGTGCTTACAAGAAATCTACAAATTAATCTCACAAAAAAGAATTCTAGATGCTCGTAAGGACCAAAAATCCATTAGACTCAAACTATGTCACAAAATGAAGGATTTAGATGCGAAAACCGAAAACGGTTATCTAAATCCCCGATGATATAAACCTACCTAAATCTAGAAATATTCCAACAAAAAGATAACAAAAGATATGTCAAATGCTTTGGAAAATACCTGCATTTGACGTCTCATCTAGCTTCCTCATCAAACAGTTTTTGCTTTCCCACCAATTTGCTCACCTTCCCTATCAACTTGATCACTTGCCCCCAAACTCTTTCAACACTTGAGAAGATTTAAGTTCCAAAGTCCCTTATCCAACCAAATACTTGGTTTTGGATTGAGTCACTAACTTTACCAAGGTTAGTTAAGGCTCTAAGTATTTTTGTCACAAGTGAACTTGGGGTGTGATCTTTGACCAAATTGGGTGAATGTGATCTTTGACTAAATCGGGTGAATCAAGGCATGATTTCCATTTTCTTTCCCGTAGGTCTTGTAATACGGAAAACTCCATTTCTTTTTCATATTCACTCAACCAGCAGCAAGTCACCGTAGGGCGGTCAAAGTGACAAACCCTACTGAGTTTCATATGTTGAACACTTTTGCCCCACATTTTACATCAAAAACAAACAAAACATAAAACCAAAATAAAGACAACACTAATTACTCAACTAACACTTTAAACTAACATCCCAGGTAGTTGCACCAAAATTTGACCCGCCCCCTCCCGGTGCATAATTAAACAGACAAGAGGAGGTTTCCAATGGCTATTAAGGGTCAAATGTAAAATTTATAATGTTGCTCCCATTCCTACTACTATGCTACCTATAACGGTAGATAGTGGCAAGTACCGAAATCGTCCACAGAGATGTTATGATTCTAGAAACTAGTTACGCTAAACTATGGTCGGGTCATCAATCCGACCACGTGTTAGGAATAACAAGTGTTGCGAAAATAACCATTGGGGGGGGGATTTTAACCTATTAACTACTAACATGCAAACACATAAATAAACTATATTAACTAGAACTTGGAGGTATTTGCGTAACATGATCGATAATTGGCTCTTATCCTCGATTCATTCACATATAAGAATATAAAACTATTGTATGCCTATGTCACATACTGTGGAGATAGCCACATATTTTCCTCATCTGTCACGCAAAGTACTACCACCAATACATGCTTATCTCACCGTCTCCATAATTAGGGATGCACTCTAATCTAGTTACTCCACAGACCATCCCCATCCCTTAATCTCAATGCTAACGTGTGCCCTCTTGGATAAACAAAGCCCGCCTAAAAGGACTTTTCCTCGTGTTGGTCGCAACCGTTAGATATGAAAGTAATGGTATTACATCCCAGACTCTTCACTATGAATCTCAAACCCTAGACCTAGTGAGGCAAAGGGAATTTATATCTTGTTATGATTCTAAAGTTGGCACAGTTTTGTGATTTCTCCAAGCACAACCCTAGTTGCTACAAACAATCATGCTCAATCTATCGAGGTAAACCAAGGGTTTCCTCTTGCTGGGATTTTCCGAATTGACCACCCAACATGCGATTCCTCTTCCATGACTATCCAATTAGAATTATGGTTTAACACATGCAAAGATATTTCATCAAGGTAACATGAATGCACTCATCGCACCCGTGTTCTTGAACCTACTCCACAATTCTAACACTCCCAAGATAGCAATGATATCTAACATGATAATATGCTAGCATAC
>JAULKM010123147.1:0-20618 GCA_032355605.1 Rubia tinctorum | reverse complement strand
ACAAGAGACTTGACTATGTAAACGAGCACTTGGGGAGTATTTGCGTGACATGATCAATGTTGCTTCGATCCTCGATTTCATCACATACAAGAACTACAAGCCTAATCTAGTGTTTATGACACGTGGTGTGGTTGATGGTCAACACTTCCCCAAACCTGTCATGTAGGGTGCACATGTAACCTTCCATCGGCACCGCCTTCGTAATTAGGGGAGTGCAACAACGGCTTTGCCTGCTGTGCAGATCTGAATCTCTCCCGTACGATTACGTCCCGGGCACTACACCACAAATGCTTCTTCCCTAAAAAGGAAAAGGGGGTGAAGCACCCAATCCATGGCTCTAGGATTGTAAAGGGATAACCCTAGTTTGATATTATAGCTATCTTCATCAGTAACTCTTTGGGCCAATTTTTTTGCTAATACTAGTGTATAGTCGATCGTAACTTTGTCTTAGCAACCCACATGCAGACACCCATACGGTTCTGGACTTTCGTCACTCCAAGCACATATAGGTTTCCCTCCCCGGGGATATCAATAATTGCACCAACATGAAATTATACTACGGTGTGTGCAAGTCTTAGTGTGACAATCATGCAATTAATAAGAACATGATGAACAAGCCAACATAAGAATCACAAACACATAGAAATAGGTAGATCTAAGGAATCTCACAAATCAAACATTAATTCATGAATACAAATACAAACCCCAAGTAAATTAATTACTCCCTAAGCATTGAACCGAAGTATTTCATTGGATTCAATGCCTTTGGCAAAAGAAAAATGAAGAGAAGAAGAGAAAATATTTTAGAGAGAAGGAAGAACTTCTTTCTCTCTCCACCCTACTCTTGAAAGTCTAAAAATGAGCATAAACTTAAACCCTAGTAGACATAGGTCCATATATAGTAGCAGGGAATTGGGCCTTTAAAAAGGCCCAAAAGAAACTTAAAAACCCTAGCACCCACAATTGATACAGCTAGAAGAAAATGGCACGTGCGTGCCAGCTGGAAACCTCGTGCTAACACCGGCCTCATTCTATAGCATGGCCCGTGCAGCCTCGTGCTGGTGTGGCCTTCCCAGTCTGGCACAACTCGTGCTGGCACAGGCCCCATCAGCCTGCACGGGCCACTGACTGGTGCCCCATTTTGAACTTCTGATTCCGCCCTGTGTTGTTTAGCATGGCCCGTTGGCTGGAAACACTTTACTTAGTTGAACGGTGTGGGCCATGTCATTTTTCACAATATTGGATTAGTCTTTGCATTTTGGAGTTGAAACAATGCATACCGTGTGAAATGGCACGGTCCGCATCCATACTTAGCTGTTGGAGAAATTTGGAAGACATGGGCCAGCCGATGTGGCACGTCCATTCCAAATGAGTGTGACACAGCCCATTTTGGCTGGCATGGGCTGCGCCACTAGGTTGTTAGCCTTGTGCCGATACTTCGTGTCGGTTGGTCGGTCGGTCGGTCGTTCAGCTGGTTCGGCCGATTGATGACTCCTTCCATTTTAAACCTTTTTGAACTCCGACTCCAGTTTTTCTAGCTCAATTCCATCCACCACCATGCATTTTGGTCCATAGCCTTCTATCTACTACCATCATCGCGAATGACCTTCAATATCTTCTACATTCTTACGAATGGCCTTCATATAACTTCTACCACCCACTCGGATGTCCTTCTACAAAATGATGTCAAAATACCCACGAGCAATCTATTAGTATACTCACAAAGGAAAATATAGGTGTTCGTGAATACAAAGTGTCCATTAGATTTAATTAAGTCTACGAAACTCGGGATTTTGACAATAAAACCAATAATGGTCATCTAAACCCTTTGTCGTTAACTAAAACTAGCAATTAACCAAAAAACATATTAAAAAATGTGTCAAAGGCGTTGGTTAACACATGCATAAATGTGCATGATAACCCATGGGCCCAATGGCCCAATTACAAGGAGAAGGAATGAAAAGGCCTTTAGGCCCAAGTGTGCAAGAGCAGACAAAGAAGGGATTTTACTGAGCTTGATGGGACACCTCCAGTCCCATCAGCCACCAAATAACATTTAATGAGGAGAAATATCAGAAACAAGGTAAGATTTACTATCAGATCACTATTCACCTTGAGACACTTCTACGTAGCAATAATGGCTAATGCGACCCTGGGCCTACCCGTCTGACCTCAGTCTGCCTGTCTTGTAGGTTTAGGTGCATATTTGACTGGTGTGGATCATTTACGAGCATATTACAAGTTTTGGCTTTAACATTGGTGCCGTCTGCAGGGATCGCATTAATTTTCAACATCCATGCAGCTGGGAGAAAATGGAGGCATGGATACCGAAAAACCTGTACAACTAGGTAACAGTGGAAGACATGACGCACGCAGAGGAATCAGCCTCGATGCTGACGCCGGCGAGGGAGAAACATCAACTCCGCACAACAGAGGAGGTTTTGAGCAACTTAGAGGTCCTTCAAATGATAGTGACATCCCAAAAGGAGATGATGAGGAGGTTGAAAGAAATAGAAGACAGGAAACCCTGGTGGAGAGGACACGATATGCACCCCATGGAGCTTTTCCCGGAGCTATAGGGTGAGAGTGAAGCACCTAGTAGAGGAGAGAGGGGATCGCAGACAATTCAAAGTAGAGCAAGAAATGAGAAAAGAACAGCCTCTTCTAGAAGAAAGGAACGAGCCAGAGGCGGAGAAACTGTGACGAACCGCAAGTGGAGAGAGGGTTATGTACCCCTTCAAAGGGGAAAAGAATAGGTCGGGAGAAAGACCCTTCAAAAGGAAAATAAGAAGGCTCGAGTAAGGAGGCCAGGAGTTCTCCATTCACTAGGCAGATGCAGCTATTTACGGTGGATCCAAAGCTAAAAATACAGATGAACCTGGGGCAATATAATGGTGAGGCCAACCCGGAGGACCACTTGCACGCGTTCTGCACGAACATGGAAACTTTTGTGATACTTCAAGCTATATGGTGCAAGGTGTTTGCAATCACCCTGAAAGCAGCGTCCAGGGTATGGTTTAGAAACCTGGATGATGGGACAATCGACAGCTTGAGTCAGATGGAGGAGAAGTTCTTGACCCCTTTCATGTAGAGGAAAATGTTCCAGAAGACGAGGTCTGAGTTGCTATCCATATGGAAAAATCCAGCAAAGACACTATCAATATACTGGGAGCGGTTCAATAATGAGGCTAACGAGGTAGAAGAGAGGAGCATTCAGTTCCTTATTGACACATTTGTAAATGGTTTGAGGCACGATTTGTTGTTGATGGACTTCACTCTGGACCCGCTTACGATAATTGACGAACTGATGAGAAGAGTTGGAAACTTCAACAGGGTGGACCTAGCTGACAAAAGGAGGAAGGAAGCACAAGGAGGTCACAGTCTTCGGAAAGTTGACAGAGAGTACTCGGAATAAAAGCCAAGGAAAGCATGTGTTTCCCCAGCAGGTACCTAGAAGATGCCAAGAAGGTTCAATAGGTTGGAAAGGGTCTTCATCCCGCTCATCAAAATACCTGAGAATATTTTTGCCCTGTGTGCAGGAAATGACATACTGGATGTACTGCCATGGATGAAGAAAGAGCCTGGAAAGATAAATAGGCCACATTTATGCGAGCATCATGATGACTATGGTCATGATACGAATGACTGCATTCATTTGAAACATAATATTGAGGACGCCAGGCAGAGCGACGAGCTGGAAAATTTGGCAAAAAGTGCAAAGGATCATAAAAAGGCCACCTATCAGATCAAGAATAAATACGGAGGAATTTGCAGACAACAACATGGTCGGGGCAGAGCAAAGAGCCCCGATAGAGAACAGAAGTGGGATAAAGGAAATGAAGTGGCCAGGGTTGAGAAAGACGAGGAGCGCCGCAAGAGACAGAGAGAGGATACTCTCGATGAATATGGCAGGGTAGCTATGGTGATAGACATATATGCCTTCATAGGCAAAAGTGCAGGAGGAAAGACTGAGCCTCAGCAAAAGACACGCAGAAAGGAAGTGGCCAAGGCTGAGAAAAGCGAGGAGTTCCGCAAGAGACAGAGAGAGGATACTCTCAATGAATATGACACGATAGCTATGGTGACAGACATATACGATATCATAGGCAGAAGTGCAGGAGGAAAGACTGAGTCTCAACAAAAGACACGCTACAGACATACGCCGCAACCAATGCCAGAGGAAAGGAAGCATGGAGCAAATGGGGCAATAATGTTTGATGATAGAGATCCGATACCGGACATGATGGCTGGTGGGGATGTGGTGGTGATAACATTCAGAGTGATAAATAAGAGGATTCATCGCGTATATGTGGATGGTGGAAGCTCTACAAAAGTTATGTACTGGCACTGCTTTGAAAAGCTAGATGAGAATACCAGGAGGTAGTTAGAATGGACGAGCACCACACTGTTGGATTTGCAGATAGAATGGATTGGTCGGAAGGAACCATACTCCTCCCAGTGACAGTGGGAGAAGGTGAAAGAAGTAAAATCGTGGACATGGAGTTCATAGTCGTGAAGGCGAACAACCCATATAACCTGATTCTGGAAAGGCCAATATTAGCATTACTTGAAGGCATAATGTCGACCCTACACCTCCTGTTGAGATTCCCAACCAGAGAAGGAGTATCCACAGTGAGACTAGATCAACAAAGAGCTAGAGAATGCCACATGATTGCACTTAGCAAGAGGAAATGAGAAGATGGAAACATAAGCAATGGGGTACATGCCAACAAAGCAAGGTCTGTCAAGCTAATCACAGGAAAACATGACCCATCAAAGCTTGGTGTAGAAGTAGAAATAGTAAGACTAAACAGAAGTTGGTTAATACATGTGGGAACCTCTCTCCCGTCTGAAGTTAAAAGCGAGCTGGTAAAGGTCTTGAAGGAGAATGGGTGAGCCTTCATTTGGAAATAGGAAGACATGACAGGGGTACCAAGAGATGTTGACTGTCACGAGCTGAAAGTGGACCCTTCTTACAAGACGATCAAGCAAAATGGAGGGTGATTTGCAGGGAGAGAAATGAAGCAGTCAACAAAGAGTTGAGCCAGCTGGTCACATCGGTGATCTTGAAACAAATACCCTACCCAACCTGGCTGGCTAACCAGTACTGGTGAAAAAGATGGATGAAAGCTGGAGAATGTGCATAGACTACACGGACCTTAACAAGGCCCACCTCAAAAATTGTTACCCACTTCTAGTCATTGACCAAAAGGTAGACGCCCTTACTAACTACCCAATTAAATATTTCCTCAACACATATAAGGGGTATCATCATATCCTCATGCTAGAGAGTGATGTAGAAAACACTACTTTTATTACGAAGAAAGGAGACTTCGGCTATCGGATGATGCCTTTCGGATTGAGGAACACCTAAGCCACATATCAAAGGGTGATGGACAAAGTCTTTCAGAAATAGATTGGAAGGAACCTAGAGGTGTATGTGGACGACATAGTGGTAAAGATATGTCAGTATGAGACGTTCGTGGAGGATGTCAGGGAGACTTTGGTGCAATTCAGGGAGACCAGAATGAAACTAAACCCAGTCCTGTGCCAGTTTGGAGTGGGAGCAGGAAAGTTCCTAGGACACATAGTGTCCAACGAAGGTTTCCAGTCAAACCCCAAGAAGATAAAAGTGATTTTTAAAATGAAATCGCCGAACATAGCCAAGGAAGTATAGAACTCGAATAGGAAGTTGGTAGCTATGAATCATTTCATGTCACGAGTAACAGAGAGAGCGCTCCCTTTCTTAAAAACAATGAAGGGGTGCGTGGATAAGAAATGAATGGTGCAGTGGGGAGAATTTCAGGAGAAAGCATTTGAGGAACTGAAGGCCTACCTGAAGGATCTTCCGACCCTGACATGCCTAAAAGAGGGGAAACCCTATATTTTTATGTAGCAGCAAGCGATGAAGCAGTCAGCGGCGTACTGTTCAGGGAGGAGAATAGAGTTCAACGACCAGTGTACTTCGTGAGCCGAGCCCTGCAAGGGCCAGAGCGGAGATACACAAATTAGGAGAAGCTTTCCTTAGCTCTAGTTCACGCAGCAAGGAGGCTAAGGCAGTACTTCCAGGCGTATCCTGTGATGGTTTTAATGAATCAGCTGTTGAAGGCAATGCTGACCAAACCAGAAAGCTCAGGGAGATTGATGAAGTGGGTAGTCGAGCTAAGAGAGCATGCCATCGAATATTTCCCAAGAGAGGCAATAATGGGGTAGGTAATGGCACACTTCCTGGTAGAAATACCAAAGGAAAAAAAGGATGAAAGCAGTGGAAGGAGATTCCCAGGCTATCTAGCCTACAGGTCAAGGCAAGCGGACAAATACAGACGTGTGGAATATGTATGTAGATGAAGCCTCTGGAGTGGAGGGAGCAAGTGCGGGCCAGGTAATATCAGACCCTGAAGGCATTGGATCAACCTACGCCCTGCGCTTTAAATTCCTAGCCTCAAAAAATGAAGCTGAATATGAGGCGCTGATTGTGGTCATGGAGATAGCCAGGAAGCTGGGAGCGAAGAAACTGCAGGCCTATGGGGACTCGATGATAGTAGCCAACCAGTATAATGGGCAGTATGCCGAAGCTGGCAATGATAAGGTACAGGGACAAGGTCAGAAGCTTAGTGGCTGAATTTGAAGAATTTGATATTACTAGGGTCCCGAGGTCACAAAACATGATAGTGGATGCATTGAGCAAGCTAGCCTCCTGAACTCATGCACATTTAACTAAATCTGTGCTGGTAGAGGAGATGGCGTGCATGTCAACCAACATAAGATAGGTAGGAGCAATACAGGGATCAACGCCCGACTGGACGACACCCATTCATAACTACCTGGAGCATGAGACACTACCGACAGATGACAAGGAGACAAGGAGTCAAGGATGGTAAGAATAAAAGCACTATAGTACGCTGTGAGAAGCGGGCTGTTGTACAAGAGAGGTTACAGTGAACCATGGCTCAAATGCGTAGGACCCAAGTTGGTAGAAACGATCTTTAGGGAGATGCATGAAGGAAGTTCTGGCAGTCATCAAGGAGCAAGAACGATGGCGTTGTGTGCAGTAAGGGCAGGATACCATTGGCCGACCATGAGGGCAGATTCAGAAAAAATGGCCAAAGAGTGTACCATATGTCAAGAGCGTGCAAAGGCACCTGGAAGAGTGAATGACCATCATAATATCACCCTGGCCTTTGGCCAAACGGAGGATCAAAATTGCAGGGCCATTCTCTGAGGTAGTGGGGAGAAAGTGGTTTCTATTTGTAGTAATAGACTATTTCACGAAATGGGTTGAAGCAGAGGCTGTAGCAAGCATAACAAGTAAAAGAGTCACAATCTTTGTTTTGAAGAACGTAGTATGTAGATTTGGCATCCCACAAGTGATAGTGAGAGACAATGGAAATCCATTCATCAATGAGCCTTTCAGGTCATGGTGTACTTGTTTGAACATAAGGCAGCAGTTCACCTCCGTGGCCCATCCCAGGAAAATGGGAAAACAGAGGTGACAAACATGATGTTAATTCAAGGACTGAAAAAGAGTCTAGGATGGGCCAAAGGAGAATGAGAGGAAGAATGGGTAAGTGTACTGTGGGCATACAGGACCACTCCAAGGGCTGTCACAGGAGAATCGCCATACAGGTTGTGTTTCGGAACCGAGGCAATCATTCCACTAGAAATTGCAGTGCCTGGTAGGAGAGTAGCTGAACCGATGAATCAGGAAGAGAAAAAAAACATTCAAGGAAATTTGGATGGGCTGGAGGAGCTCAGGGAGAAAGTGGCACTAAAAAGGCAGCGTACAAGTCTTGGATAGAACAACATTATAATAGCAAGGTATGGGTGAGATCCTTTAAATTGAGGGACTTAGCACTGAGAATGAACGAAGCATGATAAGCCCAGGGTCAGAAGAAGCTGGAAGCAGAATGTGAAGTCCCGTAAAAGGTGGCTAAAATGCTAGAGAAATGGGCGTACAAAATGGAGACAATGGACGGAAGGTCAATCCCCTGGACCTGGAACATAGCTAACCTGAGAAGGTACTATGCTTAAGTAATCGTAGCTTTATGTGTGGATAAAACCTGCTGTCAAACAGTTTGATAGGACGGGTGGGCGAGACGGGATTCCTGAAGGGATCAATTCTTTTGAAAGCCCATAAAAGGTGTGATCCTGAGGAAATCCCAACCTGTGCCCCCATCCTATTTTGCCTATTTCCTTTTTATTTAAAAATGACAAGTGCGGGGAAGGAAATGAAACTCCAACTACAACCATAGCCAGAGAAAAATGAGCCTGATTCAAGCTAAAGTTACAGTGCTGGCCCCAACAGCCAGCGCAATTCCAGGCCATATCACAAATAGGCAAAGAAAATGAAACTCTAGCCATAACCATAGCCGGAGAAAAATGAGCCTGATCAAGGCTAAAGTTGTAGTGCTGGCCCCAACAACCAGCACAATTGCAAGCCAGATCTGAAATAGGCAAAGGAAATGAAACTCCAACCACAACCATAGCCTGAGAAAAGTGAGCTTGTATCAAGCTAAAGTTGAGCGTTGGCCCCAATAGCCAACGCAATTGCAGGCCAAATTTCAAATAGGCAAAGGAAATGGAACTCCGGCCACAACCATGGCTGGAGAAAAATGAGCCTTGATCAGGCTAAAGTTGAAGTGCTTTCCCCCAACAGCCAGTGCAATTGCAGGTCAGATCTCAAATAGGCAAAGGAAATGGAACTCCGGCCACAACCATAGCCAGAGAAAAATAATCCTTATCCAGGCTAAAGTTGTAGCGCTGACCCCAACAGCCAGCGCAATTGCAGGCTGAATCTCAAATAGACAAAATAATTGAAACTCCGGTAACAACCATAGTCGCAGAAAAATGAGCCCAATATAGGGCAACATTTTGCAAAGAAACAACATTTTGAAAGGGAGGAGATGGGCCATAACAACGATATAAATCTAAGGCGAAAGAGGTGAACAAAGTTAATTAACACTAATTGACAAATACATGCAGCATAACAATTGCGGAGTTCATCAGCCAAAAGGGGGGGAAAACACACCCCAGAAAACAGAAAAGAAAGAAAAATGTTTAATCCCTTAATAAGGGAACACACAAATACATAAGAAAAATACTTTAAGGCTCCTTAACGATAGTCTCATTTTCATTCTCCCCAACGGCTAAAGCTTTAACTCCCTCGACTCCATCAACATTCTCGGCACCAGCAGTAACTTGAACTTCATCCCCCGAAGGTACTCCCGCATTATCGACAGGTTGATGAGGCCCGCTAGGAGAATGTGCATCAGTTTCAGCAGAAATGCCATCAGGGACCCAGCTATCAAGTTCGGCCAATGAAATGACCGGGTGTAGCTGGGAGAAGTACTTAGTAAAGCTATATTCACGAAAAGGAACAAATGCACCACCGAGGCCAACCCGCAGCTGGTCCTCATCTTTAGCCTGGGAGTAAAATTCAATGGCCCCTATCAAGGCACCACTCAGCAACTTGGAGGCCTTATTACTCCGCACCACGTGGGAGAATAGGCTCAAGAAACCTTGGGTGAAGGCCCAATCCTGGAAATCCCACAACTCGAAAACCTTGGCTTCAGAGTGAGTTAGGGAGCTCTACAGAGAACCAATGACCCCTTTCTCCAGCTCGAGGTCCTGCTCCAACTCGAAGAAACGCCTAGCCTGAGCTTTAAGGGAGGCCAGGCCCCGCTTAAGCTCGCTGACCTCCACCTGCAAGTTGTCGATCTCCTTCTGCATAGCCCTGGAAGAACAAAGATGTTGGAAGTGGAAAAGGAAGCAAGTAAGTAAAGAAAAACAAAAAGAGAAAAAAGAAGAAGGAGAAACGAATGATTAATGAAAACAGAAAGCACACCTCGAAATAGAAAGTACACCGGTCAGCAAGAGAGTTATTACCAGCAACATTCAAAGATCATTCGCCTAGCCAGGTGTTGAAGTGATGTAGGGGAAAGGCCTGAGAGATGAACTACGTCCGAGCCACAGCGCTGCGCAAAAGACCTGGTGCAGAACCCCGAGAAGATGAGCCATACGCGAAGGGAGGAAAGAAGGGGACTGCTTAACTAGGATGAGTGGTTAAGGCGAGCCCCTGCTGGTCGGATGCTGGGGTCTCCCAGTTTACTGATGAAAAGGAAACAATAAACCTATACTACTTAGATCAGTGGGACCTTAGCTGGGAGAAATATCGTCAGGGAAATGCGACAAGACAATAGCACGAGGGTAGAATCCCGCAGGATGTGATCGCATCTCACTCTCATGACCTCAAGAAAAGAAATGAAGGGCTGCAGGGCTGCCGTATCAGCGGTGCTAGGATGAGACCCCATCTCTTTCAGGGCCGAAGGGTACACCACCCTCTCAGCCTCGTCCAAGCCCAGGACAAGGTTCTCATCCACAAAGATAAACCGCCATTTCCACTCAACACGAGTAGGGAGGTTGGTTAGCAGTTTGACCTCATCCTAGCGGAACTTCAGAAAAGTCCAGTCAGGAGGCATCCTTGCCGGGTGCCAGAAAATGCAAAACAAAATGACAGAGGGCTCAATGTGAAGGAGACGACACATGATTTCAAAGCCCAGGAGGATGCAAACAGAATTAGGTGGGAGATCAGTTAGTCCCAACTCATAGAAGGCCAGAATGGCCTGGAAGAAAGAGTAAAGGGGGAATCGAAGGTAGCAGTTCTCAAGAGTCTCGAGGTAGATGGAAACCATGCCAGAAGGAACGCCTAGCACTGTCTGGATAACACCGAGAAACAAAACGTGGTCACAGATATCATGGAAAAAGACTTCTTGGGCATTAAAGGCGGCCTTGATAACACCAAAGGCCACCCTGAACTCAGGGTTAGTGGTATCACAGTACAAATCATCTTTCGGAGGGCCAACAGTAGAAACCATTGTAGCGAAAGGAATAAAATGAGAGAAAAGAGAAGATAGAAGATAGAAATATAGAAGAAGCAGAGACGATATCTGGAGAGGAATTTGAGGCAGCTGGGAAACCGAAGTCAGGACGAGACTGTTTGGGAGAACGGACGAAAGTGCAAAGGAAAAAAGGAGAAAGAATATGGCAAAGAATACGAATAGGTATAAAAAGAAAGGAAAGGTAAAGGCCGATGGGGGCAATTAATTTCTCGAGAGGTAGGATGGCAAAAGAATTATGATAACCGCCTAGAGAAAAGGCAAAAGTTAAGCAGCCAGCATGCGGAAATTTTCAGATGGTGACACGTGGTAGACATTCAAACAGGTAGCGTAACCGTTGAATAACGCATTAATGAAAAAATGATCGTGTGCTAGTAGACGATTTTGAAACCCAAAAAACTGCCAATATCCGCCAAAGAAAAGAGGGAGGAAAAAAAAGAGCTGCCAGGAATCAGATCTCAGAGATGCTACCTACTCTCTGGGAAACTCAAGCATGGAAGACTGAAAGGTTTCAGGCTCAGACTCAGCTCATTACCCTGGGTTAACTCAATCAATCGAGCCATAGGTTGGGGGATTTGATAACCCATGGACCCGACGGCCCAATTACAAGGAGAAGGAATGAAAAGGCCGATAGGCCCAGGTGTGCAGGAGCAGACAAGGAAGGGATATTGGTGAGCTTGATGTGACAGCTCTAGTCCCATCAGCCACCAAACCACATATAACGAGGAGAAAGATCAGAAACAAGGTATGATTTACTATCAGATCATTATTCACCTTGAGACGCTTCTACATGGAAATAATGGCTAACCGGAGTGTCGGAGCAGGAACGGACCTGGGTCTGCCTACCTGACCTCAGTCTGCCTGTCTTGTAGGTTCCAGTGCATATTGGACTGGTGTGGATCATTTACGAGCATACTACAAGTTCCTACTTTAACAGTGCACATGAACATTGTTAACTCAGAATCACATAACCACACTCAGAGTTCCAACCATAAGCTCCAAAAATGAGATGTTCGGGCTAAAAGAAACAACAAAACAAAAACATACATCTATAAGGTATCTCTCTAGATGAATTTTGCATTAACTCGTAGCAAGATAACATTTGTTGTGCTACATTATGCGAGGGGGAGGGCATCATAGGTCCTTATCAGTTTGAAGAAGGGGATCAATGGTCTTTGTAGTTTGAAAAATAACAAATAAAAATTCTGCAAGAAAAGGAAGGGGAAGCACATCCTCTGTTAGAGAACTGTCAACCCATCAGGAACCCCCTAAACTACCACCTAAAGATACGAAAATTTGCCAACGCCCACACTTCATTTAATCAAAATCAGCATGATAGGCAAAGAAACCTCATGATATATTCGAGTAAAGACTTTGAAACCTACAACACTCGCAAATCATTCTCATACCTACCTTCGGTCCATAGTCATAAAGTACTATACAGGACACCAATTATTGCAAAAATTAACCAAATCTCAGCAATAAAAAGCCCATTTTTTTTTGGTCCATAGTCATAAAGTACTAAATAGGACAACAATTATTGCAAAAATTAACCAAATTCCAGCAATAAAAACTATTTTTTTTACTAAAATGCCAACACCACTACAAGAAAAATAATCTATAACTTCACTCCTTTTACCTAGGTTTTTTTTGTTAACATAAAATAACCGAGGTAAGTAGTTCTTTTACCTTGGATATTTTTTAATTTCAAAGTAAAAGATATTATTTAACTCGATGATTATGGGAACTGAAATAAAAGGTTAAAAACTGAAGTAAATAATGTTACTGAAATATTTTTGACGTCGCACATGTTGTTTTAATAGGTGGACCAATTTCGCATTGAACGTCGTTTGCACCGACATGTGTTTTGATTGATTATCGAAATCGCAGGTATGTAAAAGATACATTAAAATAAAGAATTTGACGGTGTTAAAAAATGAAAATAGAAGGTGCTCGTGCGCTTCTTCTCGTTTCGGTGTCCCTCTCTTCCCAATATCTCATCATCACGATTAATTTAGAGGTATGTAAAAGGACAATTAGGCATTACAGTAGTTAGAAATCATTGTGCTACAAACACTATAGAAATCATAATTAATTTTTGTAAACATCCAATACACCCTTTGTTCAATGGTTTTTAATCGTAGAATTATAAAATGGTTTTATAAAATCATGCACAAATTAAATCGCACATATGTCAATTATATAATGTTCAAAGATAGTTAAATAACTTGAAAATAGTAGTCATGAAAATATCCATACAAAGTTTACATAAATTCAAATTATAGTTGTCTAAGTTCCAACAATAGTGAAAAAACAATAAACTCAATCATCATGGACAATGATGACCTTGAAGAAGATTGGCCCCCCAACTTGTAGCACCTTGAAGAATAAAGTGTCCCTGATGCGTAGGTTGTTTACCCTAAGGAATTCGTTGAAACCCTTTGGGGAAAAGGCCTTGATCTTACCTTGCCCCGAGTAAGTCATATGCCACTCTGCCCCGTAGAACCTCACTACTACGGGAGTCCTCTCAGTCGACAAGAGTGGTACAATCTCACACGAGATGTACTGTGTCACAAAAAAAATTAAGTGCATCAAAAGGGAAAATGTTAAGTGCGAATTGCCCTATAGAGTGCAACATGTGACGTTGGCAATGCCTTCGAAGGTGCAAGTTGGCCCAAACTAGTGGAATGGCCGACATGTACATGCGACTTCACATAGTGGTCGGTTAGACCGAAGACAAAACTGGAAAAGACCGAAATCACATATTCATAACAATTGTACAATTAGATTTCATAAAAAGACGTCGGTAACATTTCGTTAAAGCCGAAGGACACCCGATAATAGTGAGGCATCACAAGCTTAAAGATAAGCTACTGGAAATAAGAATATGTGACGTCGCACTATAATCGCATTAACCAATTTGCGGAAGACAAATGACTCAAGTCGCAGATATTCAGAGAAAACTACAGGAAGAAACATATAAAACTGGAAAAAATGAAGCATAATCAACATCATATTAAACAAAAACACTTTTCCAATACACAAAAACAATGTATCTATGTTTAAACTCAAATAAAGTTCACACTCTCATAAATCCAAGACAAAACTAGATGGTCAAAAAATCAAAACACATTCATAGACCACATATCTGACATTGTAAAGTAAGAATTCAAAAATTTATGTGTTAGGAGATAGGGAAGAACAAACCTTTTTCCTGAGTAAAGAAGAAGAAGATGAAACTAGAGACTGTTGGAATTCGCGGGAAACTTGTGAATAGATGGTTGAACAGTTTTTTAGGGTCCCCATATTTATATTTGCTTTGAAACAACAACGTTTCAAACCATTGTGTTGTCCGCCTCGATATATGCAACATTGCACCAACGTTGGCTTAGGCGACATGTTGTTGACCAGTTGGCGACGTCGAAGACTTTGGTGGGCCTAACAATTTCAGCCCACCAAGCCGCCGTTCAACAGTTCGAGTTTACTTCGTCAATGTTTCCCAACAAATTTTGCAACACAAATTTTCTAGTTCAAAACTGATTGCAACAAGACTTCAGTTTTTTTAGTTTTGTTACTGATACTACAATTAAAACTTTGTACATATGCTAGGTTAAATATTAGGGATTGATTAACACTAAAATAACATAGCTAATAAAAGTATTGTTAATTAAAGATTAAATATCATAATACATCAAAACTAATCTTGTTCCAAATATGAATTAACACAATTAATATCAATAGGGAAGAACATCGACATTGAAAACTACAGGGTCGACACCATTGACCCGCTCAAAGTAGAGTGTGTTCCCTTTTGTGATTTCCTCACCAATAAGGAACTGCTCAAAACCCTTCGGCATCAGAGACTTCAGCCTCCCGTTCCCCGAATAACACATGTGTTCATTGCACCTGAGCACAACATGCAGCTTGTACGGTGGTAGGAGCTCCACAATCTGGCTAGGGACGTATTGAATTTTAAACAATAAACTATGTTCAGTTAATATGAAAGTAAAGTATAGAAAAAGATTTATGAAAATTTAAAAAAACTATGTGAAAGGGATTACTTACCAAGATGGGAATTTCCCCAAAATTTGTCTGTGTCAGAGTGTGGATAAAATGTGAACCATGTTGCCAAATGTAGTTCGTGAATGTTCATCGTCTGAATCGCTACGAATCTGTTAACGAAAGAAATATTTATATATTAAATTTTAATATTGGTAACACAAGCTAGAAAATGCAATTTAAATGTAAAAATTAAATCGCTCAACACAATAGGGGAGGGCACGAACCAGCACTGCCAGACATAATTCCTAAAATTCATATTTTAATGATTTGTTACAAATAAATTTACTTTTAATCAATTAATATATGAATGCAATATGTCAGGGCGAAGTCTTACATGGGTTGGTATATCGAATGGTTAACCGATTCGTGTGCGACATCACATACTATTTAAACTGCAAACATTATAAATAAGCGAAGGTGCATAAGGATCAGTAAAATCGAATGTATAACCGATAAGTATGCGGTGTCATATGCTGGATCAAAGGCTATATTTATGAGTAAGCGACATTGCACATGGCTCGGTTAAACCGAATGGTTAACCGATAAAAGTGTGACGCCATATGCGACATGACCTAGAGAAAATTATGAACAAGAGACGTCGCACACTTGTCGCTCAAACCGAGAGAGGAACGATTGAAATGCGATGTCATATTCATGGAGTAGGGAGACTCTAACAACAAAAAACAGGAAAACAACGAGTACCTTAACCAAAAACAATTTAGCCACAACCTAATCAATATTCTAACACCCTATAACCTAATCGATGAACCTTAATCCATAGACACATCCTTACATGAAGAAAATAACACACACCTTATACATTATAATTTCAATAGTAAATTTAAAAAATAAATGTAAACTAACCACACGTAGACACCATACTTTTTGAGAGGATAGGTAGGATGACTATTGGAATTCGAGGAAAAGTTGAATATTTAAAGTAGATTATGAGGTGGGGTCTCTATATCTAGCTGTCATGATCCTTGTGTATTATAACCCCAAAGCGACGTCGCATGCAAGCCGCATACACTACTGACAGTATTTTGACGTCGATTGGTCTGACTGTGGGCTTAAGCATTTCAGCTCACTTGCTTATCAAATGGGCCTCTATTAGACCAACTGCATAATTGACGTCGCATGTAAGTCGTTCTTAGAAAAATTTGACAGACATACTACCAACATCAGTCATGGATATATTGGGCCAGAATAATACAGTCCACTAGCAAATCGACTGGGTCCGCGTCTGACCAAAACGAATATAAATGCCATTAAAAATGGTAAATAGTTAATTAGAAATTAGTAATTGATATTGTAAATGTTAATGAACTTTATTAACGTTCGGTTCGATCTGAATTGATTTCAACACAACCGGTGAATTTTTCTGTTTTTACAATTAGGTCCCTCCAAAATGGGATATAGCCAATAATCTAAATCATATTATCACAGTTATGTTGTTACGACTTATGTATCAAGGTCACATGGGTATTCTTCCCTTGTTCTTATTAGTATCCCATTAATAACTTAATTATGAGCGTTGTTAATTGGAAGATAAATTCCGCCTTACTACTGGTGCATTTATTAATTTTCTGTACTCAAGTCCCTACAAGTAATTAGGAGAAGTCTAAATATGAAATTGGACATAATAATTTGTTATTCGTCCGTACAAGAGTATTTTGTTCCTGTTTGGCATAAACACGTCATCTAAAGGGTTCGCAATCTTAACAGCGGTATTTTTTTACGACAAATATAAAAAAATTATACTTTTGCCCATACAAGCGACGCCGCATATGGCTCGCATACACCTAACCATTGACCGAAACTTAATCGACGTCGGTTGAAATGACATTTCAAATGGGCAATGCAATTTTTAGCCAAAATTTTGAACAAATTCTCCCCCCCCCCCCAAAAAAACCCATCTCATCTGTATCATATTCAACAGCAAGGCCCAATAATTTCTCTTCTCCAACACATGCACTTCTTCCTACCCCAATTCCACACCTTCCTCTCCATTCACAACATTTCAACTCTACTCAAGAACCCAATCTACCATCTTCTCTCAAACATCAACAAGTATCCTAGAATGGAGCATCTCCCAATTCAACGTCAGCGCATGATGTCGCTTTTAATGGTGACAAATACGAAAATAATGGTGTCAAATACAAAAATATGCAAATTATTATTTTCGTTTGCATTTAGTGTGTACTAGTTAGTTGTACTGTATATGACTTTTGGATTTTCATGATTTATTGTTGATTGTTCATTTTGAATTATGAATTGCATTTGTTAACTTATATGCTGAATTTGTTACAATTCGATGTTTATTTGTTAATTAACTGACATTTTATTTTCATTTGTTGTTGATTTTTTATTTTGAATTAGGAACTTATTTTTTTATCCGTAGCATTTGTTAGTTTTTAGTATGTACTTGTTAGTTGTATTGTGTATTACCTTTTATTTTCATTTGTTGTTGATTGTTCATTTTGAATTAGAACCTGCATTATGTAGCATTTATTTGTGTTCAATGTGTACTTTTCAGTTGCACTGTGTATTACTTTTTATTTTTATTTGTTGATTGTTCATTTTGAATTAGGAATTGCATTTTATTTTATTTATATGTAGCATTTGTTAGTATACAATATGTAACTGGTAGTTTTACCGTGTATTACTTTTTATTTTATTTTTCTGTTGATTATTCATTTTGAATTAGAAACTGCAGTTCTTTTATATGTAACATTTGTTAGTATCCAGTGTGCATTTGTTAGTGGCACTATGATCTTTTATTTTATTTTGTCATTGATTGTTCATTTTTAATAAGGAAGTGTATTGGTTTACTGGTATATTGTACTATCCTTGTTAGTATTCAATGTGTTTTGAGACAATGCGGACTAAATTTCACGAGGGGGTGTATCGCAAGTGTAAAAGATATTGATCATCCCGCTTACAAGCTAGAAAATTCCATGGACAATGTATTTGCATGCTGGGAAAGGCGGAGGTGGTCCGTAACCTAGATGTTGCTTAGGGTTTTGGCCAAGGATTGAGTATCGTGGACCAAGAATTATTGCACAATCGTAAGGTTTCTTCGTCCTCCAAGCCTGCTTCTTTTCCTTGTCTTAGCTTTTTCTTCAAATATTCTTCTACCACTTTGGAAGTGATATTCATTCTTTTACCACTCTTGCAGGCTGCAAATGGCTCTATTTTGATGACTTGGTCTTCGCTTGACATCAAAAATATAATCCTAGACCTGATCATGGAAAGAATTACCTAAATGATCAAATACTTTCATAAATAAATGAATTTGGTGGCAAAACAATGCAATGTGATCATAATCATCTAATTGATAACGTATCCAATTTTATAAAGAAAAATCTGTATTCTATTGCACTTATGAGTAACAAATGTGATCAAAAGATAGTACAAAATGAGCACATCAATCGACTCTCATAAAATCTCAAAGCATAACTATTGAGGCTTGGATCTCATAAAATCCCAAAACGTAACTATTGAAGATTGACTCTCATCAAATCTTAAAGCCTAACTGTTGATGATCAAGTCTCGTAAAATATCAAATCTTAACTATTGAGGATTGACTCTCATAATATCTCAAAGTCTAACTATTGAGGATTGACTCTCATAAAATATCAAAGCCTAAACCGTTGGGGATTGACACTCACAAACTTTCAGGCCTAATTTTTTAGGATCAGCTCTCACAAACTTCCATGGCCAGTTATTAAGGTCTGGTTATCAATGCCCAAGTTATTGGGGATTGGCTCTCAAATCCTATGGATCGGAACTTATACCAAAATGCTTGTATGAAATTAACAACAGAAAATATTGAACAAAAATGATATTCATTTATTAAGGATGCTCGAATTAACAAAAGCTAAGAATTACAACTAAAGTCATCCTATTACAAAACATCACCTAGCTATCTGAAAATTACCATGGAAGAAGAAACAAATTAAAACAGATCTGTGATATTCACGTGCTGGTTGTGATCACATCGGAGAAGAAGTATTCCTGGGATCTAAGATCCTGATCTAAAAAAGGCGAGTGGCCAAATTCCTAGTGGATAAGGAGGCCAAAATGAAACTTGGTCTCTTCTCCTAATCCCACTTGTGAAAAATGGATGATTAAAGGTAGCAATCAAAGGTGGTTCCTTTGATTTTTCAAGGAAACATCTTTAATTAGGGCCTAAACTCAGTTCCTAATTCGGAACTACCCTCCCAAGAAATCTTTTCATTTTAAAGGCAGTTTTGATTCGATTAAAGGCAGTTTGCCTTTAATAAAAATCAATTAAAGGATGTTTTATTGTAGAACCCCCTTTAAAGAACTAAATTTGTTGGGACTTTTGACCAACTATATAGATAAAAAATTAAGTCTTTTAGGTTTGTCCGCCTTTATTTTTCCAGAACAATGCCTCCCTCTTAGGGTTTTTTCACACACAGCGCCTCCCTGCACCCTCACTTTGTTTCCACCATCCTCCAACCTCTCAGCCTCCACATTAGCACACCTCCATCACCACGCCGACTCCGTTTCAGCCTGCTCTCCACCCTTTCATCCTCCATCCTTGGGTTTTCTCCCAATTCGCCTCCCTCTCTCCTCACTATATTTCCCCACCGCCGTCGTGCTGCTTTTTCACTGCCAAGTTACTCTCTCACTGCCGAGATGCTCTCCGGAAGACGTGCTACTTGCCCACCGCCTCGTTACTCCCCCACCAACACGCTACTCTCCCATCTCTGTGTTGTTCTCCCCCCACCACGGTGCTCTCGGACCGCCAGATCTGGCCTTCCAACATCGTGGTCTTCATCTGCCGTTTTGGCCTTTGTCGTGCTGTGTTGTTGTTGCTTCATTTCTCTGTTAGATTCAAATCTAACATAAGAAAATCTTTAAAACGTTAGGTTATCAAGTGAAGGTCGTTCTGATGCATGATAAACGTTTTGTTTCAGTGTTGGCAGTGGATTTATGCTTCTCTGTTTATCGTACATTATTGTTCTATTGTTCTGTTGTTACTGTGTTGTTAGACTCTCTTGTATTTTTTTTCTTCAAGACTGCCAAAAACCTCAAGTTTCGATATCTTTGTTTTAGAATCTGGGATATAGGTTCCGAATTCGGAACTAAATTTGGACCCTAATTAAAGCAAAATTTTGAACTGTCTTTAATCATTGACGATCAAAAGCGGAGTCAGAGAAGTCACCCAAAAAGTAACTTCTCTGGTCCGATATAACCACATTCAATAGCCATGTTCTCCACTAGTGTCAACCACCTCATCCAAACTACCATAGTTGAAGATAAAATATCTTACAGCACCAGCAAAAATCTTCACACACTCTATTCCTTCCTGCTATGGCTGGTGGTAGAGCACGAGAAAACCCTTTAAGCTATGCGTCTCTCATACTATTTAGACGTGATTAATCCGCTATATTTTTTCTAAAAAATTACTCTGTTTCAAATATTACATCGTCCAACTAACAAAAAAAGTAATCTACACCCCACTTCTCATAATTATGTGGCTGGAGGAGGAGGTCTTGTGGTGTATATATGACCTATCTTGTCCTAAATAATCGAAGTTGAGCATGCAAAGTGGTAGTGATGGAGATCAGGGTACGACTACCACCATAAATGAAGACATTCCACGTCTTGATCAAACATTCAAGGGTTTTG
>JAULKM010123127.1:0-20619 GCA_032355605.1 Rubia tinctorum | reverse complement strand
TGCCAATCAATTAAACACTTTACCACATGTGTCTTCACCATTACTCCATAATTAAATTCATCACATGTGACTTTACATTTTGGATGTTTTTTAGGTTCATAAATCTGACTGTAGTGCTTCATCCTAAGCCACATTTTGGGAGGTTCCATAGTTCCAAATCAGTAGTTGTTGATCCAGGTGGTTCTTTCTTTCTGTATCACCTCCTTATAAAAACTTCCACCACATCACCATCCCTAATTCAAGTTTTATCCTGTGGATGATTACAGAAATTGTTGTTGAGGAGAGGAATGCTCGCAGGCTAGCGCTGGAGTCATCTCTTGGCGAGGTTTTGTTTCTGATAATAAAATTCGTGTTCCCTCAAAACCAAATCTCGACGGGATCTCGTCTCCTTGTGAAATCACCAGTTCCAGGTAACATAATTCACTAGAGATGTGTATATCATATTGAAGTTGTGATAATAGCCTCAACTTTATTAGTTTTTCCCATAATGCTCACTAGCTCATTACTGTTTTGCTTGTTCTGTTGATGGTATTGCCGCGGTAACTTGCTATGGTGTATACAGTTTATTCTAGTTAGCTCATTACTGTTTTGCTTGTTTTTTCAATGGCAATACAGTTCAGCACAAAGGGGCAGATAATTAAGGTGCTGCACTGTCCAGTTCTTTGGTCTGTCAATATATGGAAAAGAGAAGTATGATCAATTTCTACTTGAAGCATACTATCTATCTTCAGCACTTTGATCGATCGGTGTGCAGTTGTGAACAATATGTTGTAGCCTTCGTAGAATATTTCATGAATTGCTATTAAATGTGAATGTTGTTAAGCTGTGAATGTGCAGTTCTTCAAACCTCACTATTGACATTATTGGTGAAAATAGGGCTAGTTTCCTCGTAGACGACAATACTTTTCCCGGGCTTCAGACATGTATTATATCATTACAGGTTTGTTTATTTAACTCCCCACTGCTTAACATTGATCTTCTTACAGTAATTGTGAGAGAGCTTCCTTATGAGGGGGGAAATTAATTGAGATTGGACGCGCTTAGGGTGACAATCAAAACCGAACGCGGTTCTGTTTTTTTTTAACTGATGTCCTTTTCAGTAGAAGGAAAAACAATAAAAACAAATTGTGACAATAAATGATTTGGATGATCTTGATTAATTTCTAATTAATCAGCATTAATCAGCATTTATCTTGTCCATATTTAGAACTAGTCCAGATTCATTGTATGTGGCACATGTAAAAACCTATATATTATTTTTTAAATGGAAATAGAAGGTAAGTTGGAAAGTTACAATAACACAAATTAGGGGGCACATTTGGATTAATATTTTAAAAAACAGAATTAAATTAGGTGGTGAAAAAAATTGCGTTCTACAAATGCCTACTCTGCATTTGAATATTTGGTTCACGATTATCAAAACAAAAATTAGAAAGTTCTATGTCTATTTTCCCTTGATAATATTTCTGGCGAGAATAATTAAATGAAAATAGATGGGGCACTTCTTTATAAATTTTTATTATTTAATCGGAACCAAGGCTTCCCATGAAAACATTCTACGCTTATTGTTATTTATCCATTATCGCCGAAATAAATGACACATTATCTATATGTGTCCTTAAGAAATTGTGATTGTTTAAAAAACACAAAAGAAATTTTAAAATGATTTGTAAATATCAATGATGCAGTATTCGATCAACGTGTTTCCAACAAAATTGGTAGAAATTCATTTAAACTGAATGCTTAGTGATAAAAAAGAAATTAATGATGCCTTATGCAAAAATTTCCACCCATTCCACAGAGGATCGTATCGTGTGGGATGTGCGTCGAGGAACAACCATGTCAAGAGAAATGAGTACGTCGTCATGCTGAACTCCCTCACATGTGAAGATATTAGTCATGAAAAACACAAAATTCGACTACTTTGTACGCCAATACTAAAAGAAATTTCAACATCTTTTTAAATGATTTGGTACTAGAATCTATAAAAAAAAATTTAAAAAATGTGGATTCATTTAATTACAGGTGGTTCATTATCCCATTAAGAAAAAGTATGGAAAATAAAACCAGTTTTGATTTTACCTTCGTAGTTCATCCAAACTCAAACTACAACCAATTTTAGAAAGTTCAAATTACATCGAAACACCAATCCACGCTGTCAATACAATCATGAGAAACCAAATCAACATAATCACACCCATAACCACAAACCAATAGCTACCGATTTACTAGCTATAGTTATATCTCTACAAACCATTAATTTATACATTAGCTATAGTTATGTCTCTACAAATACCATTAGTTAGACCCACAATCTCAATTTGAAGTAGCCAAAATATTACTAGAAATTCTTATCAATCCATTTCCAGGAAAAAAGAAAAACTCAAGATGTTGCTTCCATCATTTGGTAGTTAAAATCCCCACGATCAAGCCAGAGTTGAACTCCAAATCGAACTTCCCGGAGAATTCCTCAACCTTGACGGAATATGTTGGGAAGGTAATTTTGTTATCCCATTTCCATCATCAACTTGGAGATAAATCTAAGGACAACATGAATGATAAAATGTAAAACTCACAAATAATTATGGCTGTGTGTATTGATATATAGTGAGTACAATAGGTATAAAAAGTCTAAACAAATATGAAACAAGATATATACAAAATTAATCAGAAAGAATATTCCATTCTCATCCTAATTCTAAATCAATTATATCTCTATTGCCCCCGCCCCTCCCCCACAAGCGAAGCGTAGGGCTGGTCGCAACGCAAATCTTGGAGCGTAAGAACTCAAAGTGAGGACGAGGTAACCCCTTTGTAAAGATGTCAGCAAATTGCAAGTCCGGAGAAACATGGACAACTTTGTGCTTGTTATAAGACACCATCTCACGTACAAAATGATAATCAATATCAAGGTGCTTGACTCTCTTATGTGATATTGGATTCTGAGAAAGAAAGAGAGCACTATTATTATCACACAGCAAAGCAGGAGGCACACTAGTCGATACACGTAAATCCCTAAGAAGATTCATCAACCAAGCTAGTTTCGTAGCAGTGATGGCCATAGCACGGTATTCTGATTCTGAACTAGAACGATAAACTGTAGGTTGTTTCTTGGCACTCCAAGAAACCATGTTACCATCAAGAAAAATGGCATAACCAAATCTGGAACTACGAGTCTCAATGCAACAAGCCTAATGAACACCAAAATAACTTAGAATTGGTAAAGCGGATGAATTTGAGTGAAATTGTAGACCATAGTGGAGAGTACCAGCACATAGCGGAAAATTCGAGTAACAACTTAGAAATGGTCATTTTTAGGAGCTTGCATGTACTGACTGACTGACCGACCGTGTTCACAACATATGACAAGTCGGGACGTGTAATCGACGAATATTGAAGTGCACCAACCAAAGAACGATAAAGTGTGGAATTTCCAAACGACTTATCGGAAGAGCTAGCAAGTTGCGAAAAAGCCACAAAAGGAATGGCAACCGACATTGAATCCTGCATACCAGCGCGCAATAAAATGTCCTTGGCATATTTGGCCTGACCAAGGAATGAGCCGTCGGAAGTACGGACAATCTCCAATCCCAAAAAATACTGCAGAGTGCCAAGTTGGTAATCTTGAATTCTTGATTAACCAATCAATAAATTTCTAAATGAGACGACCATCGTTCCCAGTAAGAATAATATCAACATAAACCAACAAGTAGAGCAAAGAGGTACCCCGAAAAATACAATAAAGATATATCGGAGGAACTGCACACAAAACCCAGACCAATTAAAAATGAACTGAAACGTTGAAACCAAGCACGAGGATCTTGTTTCAAACCATAAATGACCTTTCATAGATGACAAACAAAATCAGAACTCATCGCATATTTGTATCCAGCAGGCTGCTCCATATAAACAGGGGATTCAAGAGCGCCATTTAAAAATGCATTCTTAATATCAAGCTGTCATAAAGGCCAATTTCAAGTAATAGCAAGAGATAAAATAGTACGAACAGTATATGCCTTCACTACTGGACTGAATGTATGATCATAATCAAAACTAGGCAATTACAAAAAATTCTGAGTAAATAACCTTGCTTTATGCCTATCAAGAGAGCCATCAGCCTTATCTTTTAAACGATAAACCCATTTTGAAAGGGCGAGGAACCAAATCCCACGTCAGCTAAGTGCAAAGAGCATCTATCTTTGAATCCATGACAGTAACCCATTCATGATCCTTGACAACTAAGCGATGACTGCGAGAATCGGTCTTAGCAAATAAAGCACTTACTAAACCAGAAATATCATAATCTGAAAAATTCTTGTATCGGAGAGAGCCAGTGCGCGATCGGGTAGCCATAGAATGACGAGATGAGAGACCCGACATCGGAGATAGCGCGGATCCCGAGGCGGACACGGAACCCAAGGCAAAAATAAATAAAATTTTCAAAAAAGATAAGATAAGAATGAGGAAATCACATAAAGAAAATTTCCTAAACAAAGCTCTTCAATCTTCTGCAAAAGAACAACCAGGAAAGATGGCGCGAATAATACATGCTCGGTAGCCAGGGTGGCGCGTGAGTCTACGCATAGATCGAACGGGGCAGCGCCCTAAGCCGGCAACGGATGACCTAAAACACAGAAGCAGAGCATGGCAGTATTAATCAACGATGGCAACAATTCAGGGCAGATCTGAGAGAGACCGACGTACTAGGTTCTTGTGAGAACTCTCCGGTGACAGAAGAGAAGCAGCTTCGTCTTTCCGGGAACAAAGAACGGCGCCGGCGTGAGTCCGACGAGGAAGAGGGCCATCAAGTAGGCCGGCGACGAAAAACTGAAATTCGTTTTTTGTTATTTGTGAAGAACGATGAAGAAGAAGAGAACAGAAATGGGCTCCTTTTCCATTTAGCTAATTATTAGGAATAACTAGACGGATGATTTGCGTGTACATGAATTTAATTATTATTATATATAAATAAATAAATAAATTTTATAATATAAATTAATAGATAAAAGTGTATGTCTCTTAAAAGACAGTTTTTTCATAAACTATGGAAAAATCAAGATTTAAACTGCAAATTTAGCATAAATGAAGATAAAATTTTCGGGTTGTATTAATCGAGTTATAAATTTATAACTACTACACGTTGCATTATAAATTTTTAATATTTCAACTGAAACATTTGGCCTTTCTATTATTTTAATTAAAATTTGTCTTTCCATAAACATATGGAAACACAGTCTTAGAAAGACTTTTTCTTGATAATATATTTATAAATGTCATTATAGTGAAACAACGTTATCATTATAAATATTGTATGCATATGGATTCCATATAAAATGAAAAATGATCAAAATTTAAAGATTTGATTGTAATATTGTGCCATCGCATGATTTACGATAAATATTATTTTTAATAATCATACAGATTTTTATTAAAATATTTGAATTAGATAATAATTTTTACTTATTAAAATTCGAGCAATTGAGTTATAGATGTCATTTTTCTTTTTCTTCCAATATTTTCAAAAATTTATCGTAATTAATTGATAACATTGTGTTTTTTTCACTACCATGATCAATGAATCATTTCTGACCAAAAAGGACATTCTAGAGAGACTCATATTTTATTAAACATTATGAGGAAGACCAAAATAGCGATTATTGTACTCCGCACATCATTTTTAGACGAAACCAACAGTAAAAGTTGGACATTTCCATCAACACCAGTAGCGGAACCAGGGTCAAATATAAGGGTGGACTCATTTATAATGATAATATATATATATTTATATATATATTAGGGGTACTGTCAGTAATTCATGATTAATTGATTGAAATAGAAAAACACAAAATATGAAGTTTTATAATTTGATCCAAAAAATATAAATTCATCATCTTAGAGAAATAAATTAAAGTTATATAGTCTTAAATTTTCAATATTTTATAATTATTAACTATAAAAATTAATTGAAAATTAATATCAAAATATAATATAATATAGCCTAATGAATTAATTTTTCAATATTATCACTTATCACATATTGATATGTACTAAAACAAGTCATTTTTAAAGATTAATTAACAAAAATTAAATAAATTCGTACAAGAAAAATTGCAAATAAAACTTACAGAGTATTAATTAGTTTATTTGAAAGGATTTACATATAAAATCATTCGGTATAATATCTATTATTTATTTAAAGCATTATGTATTGATTTTTTTTCTTAAAATTAAAATTTATTAAAAACATTTACATAAACAAACAAAAAAAAATCTATTCCATCTATTATTCTATATGTCTAATATAGTAATTTTAGACATTTTTTCTAGGTAAATTAAATTGCGGGGAGAGAATCGATTACCTAAAGAAAAAATAGAAAAAATAGAAAAAATAAATGAAAATGATTTACTTATCGTCGTGAAATGGAGTTTGATAATATTAAAAAAATAAAATAAAATGGAAAGTGTATCAAATTTAAAAATAAGTATTGTAAAAAATAAATATTATGAAAGAATGTGCATTCTTATAAATATGATAATATAATTAATCATCAATTGAAAGCATTGAATTACTTAAAAAGTGTTGAAAATCTTGAGGAAGATGCTTGAATTGGAAATTGGGGATTAGGTTTAAAATAATATTACATTTTCAATTAAATTTTAAAGACGACGTGGAATTTTGTGTGAGTGACATGTGAAAACAATTTTGTGTGAGTGACATGTGACAACAATGACCTCTTTTAATATATACTAGATTAGAGTCCTCTCTCTTTTTACAGTTTTATTTTAAATATTTTAGCAATCAGAATATATAATGTAAAATTAAAACTAGAATTAAAATAGAAAAAGAGAGGACGCATTTGCTAATGCGTCCTTCCTATTTGTATCCATACATAGTTACCGTAGCACCAAAACAAGAAATTACTCGAGACGTCAAATGATATTACAACACTAACTTTATTTAAAAGAGCTCTTTGTGTGTTACATTATTGCGTGCAGTTATTTGTGGTATTTTTGGGAAGGATGAAAATTTATTGGGTGTTTCATGTGGAAACATATTCCGTATTCGATTTTGATAATAGGTGTTGCATGTGATTCCTCATTTTTTTGTGATTGTGATTTCAGGTTACTCGGCCATTTTTCTTACTCTGCTCTTGGCCTTCCAAGTGGTTGCAGGGCTGATCCCTAATGCCGTGGTGTCGTTGGACAGTTCTGGACAGTTCCAGACTATCACTGAAGCTGTCAATGCGGCTCTAGATTACTCTTTTGATATATTTCTCATTCTCATCAAAGCGGGAGTATACGCTGAGAATGTTGAAATTCCAAGAGGGAAGAGGAATATAAAGATGATAGGAGAAGGATATGACACCACAATCATCACGGGTAATCGAAGCAGCGCTGCTGGCTTCGAAACCTCTTCTTCAGCCACATTTAGTAAGAACCTCCTCTCCTTTCCTTTATTAGGATATGTACCTATAAGATTTTCTAACAATTTATTAATTTTTTTGGACAGCGGTGAGGGCCGATGGATTCATTGGACAAAATATGTCTTTTGTAAACACCGCGGGACCCCAGATGTTTCAGGCCGTGACATTTTATTCTGAAGGTGATCGGACAGTACTGTACCGATGCAGCGTGAAGGGTTATCAGGATACCCTTTACGCACACTCGAGACGCCACTTCTACAAGCGATGCCATATTGAAGGCACAATGGACTTTATCTTTGGTCGCGCTTCTGCCGTCTTTCAGGATTGCCAGATCGTGGCCCGAAAAGGCCTCCCTGGTCAAAAGAACACCATTACTGCCCAAGGCCGTGATGATAGCTTGGTGAATTCAGCATTCACATTACAGTTTTGCGATATCACTATCACACAGGACGTATTGGATGCTGACATGGAGACATATTTAGGAAGACCGTGGAAGTTATTTTCAACGGTGGTTGTCATGGAGTCCAACATTAGCGGAGCGATTTCCCCTCGGGGATGGCTCGAGTGGAATGGAAGTTTTGCACTAGATACTCTCTACTACGGAGAGTTCATGAACTCAGGACTGGGCGCTGATTTACGCAACAGAGTCGGGTGGCATGGTTATCATGTGATAACTAATCCAGCGGTCGCCTTCAACTTCTCGGTGCCCAAGTTGATCCAGGGAGATTCATGGTTACCTCTCACGGGGATAGAGTATATCCCAGGCCTGAAAAGGCCAGCATTGTCTGGAACAATATCATTGTATAGTATAGTCCCATTTATTTGGTTGAAGATTGGTTTAGTTGTACTTTATGTTTCTTAGTTACTTATCATATTGTAATCTTCATTAATATAAATATAATTTGGAATTTTAAGCTGAAGAAATGTTTTTGAACTTAGTCATAAAATAACAACTAGACTTCGAATAGACCATCAAGCATGCACTTCTAAGTTTGACTTCCCACATTATAAGAAAATGTGCAGTAAGGTACAAAATATTAAGAATTACTAGTTTTCTATCTATGAACTAGTGATGAGACTTCAAATGCATGTATTTTCCGAAGCATGCAAAATCTCTTTTATTGTCTTTTGGCTGGTAAATTGTTAGATTTAAATAGGTTCACATCATAGAAAGTTTTGATTACCGTTCTCAGTTTTTGTATCTAAATCATTCATTTTAAAACTTATTTTGAGTCTAATGGATTTATGTCCTTATGAGCATCCAGATTCCATTTTATGAGCTCATTTGTAGATCATTTGTACATCGATTGTAAGCACTTCAGAGTAGCTTAGTGAAGGCCATTCGCAAGGATGGTAGAAGACTGAAGGCCACGAGTAAAAATGGGGTAGTAGATAGATCCGTGAAGAAAAGAGCTACGTCTAGAAAAGTTGATGAATGACATGGGTTATGCACAATGGCAAGGCCCATGCCATAGCTTATGTCGAGGAAGTGAAGGCCAGAAGATGGGTCATGCAAACTAGTATGGTCCGTGCTCGAAGAACTGCAAGGTTTGAAGGTCCAGACAACGAGACGGGCAACCTAGCACGTCCCGCCGACAGGTCGCGTAATCCAGCATGGCTCGTGCACTAAGAAGACAAAGAGGAATGCTCTAGATGATGGGTCTGGCACTCAGAAAGCCTAGGAACAATCTCTTGCCAATGCCCCGTGCACGATTACAAAGTGTCGTACTGGCTTGGACGTGCAATATGGCACGACCAGTGCTAGAGTGACTGCTAGGTTTTTTATAAGCTTTAGGCCTTTCGAGGCCCAATCTACCTGCTATATAAGCAACCTTTATTCTCCTAGGTTTAAGAAGAACTAATTATTGTTATTTCTAGTTAGTTGTGGGAAAAGAATGAGGCTATCTTCTCTTTTCATTTATATTCCTAGATCTATGGAATCAAACTCAAAGATTATTATGAGTTTAATGTCTCCAGAGTAGTTTATTTTCTTGGGGTGATATTTGTATTCACGAATTAATTTGGATTTGTTAGATTCTAGATTGCCCTACTTTTCTATGTTTATGAACATTGTGCATAATTTCAGATTCCTATTCTTATATGATTTATGCCATCATATGTGTTATGATGCATCCACAATTTCATTTATAGTATTCTATCATGATATGATGTAAATTCTAATTTGTGAGTGTTAGATTATTAACACTATTATAGGTTCGAGAGTACCGGGAAGATGAGTGCATTCATGCTACCTTGAGAGTACCGACCCTATCGTTAGACGTTAATTTTAATTGTCTTGTTGTGTGATTAATTGCATTTAAGGAGCACTAGAACAGGGGTCACTGTATAGAAATTTCTAATGGGAGAAACTCTGTTTTACCCCGATAGTTGAGCATTGTAGTTTGTAGCAACTAGGGTTGTGTCAATTTTAGAGTCATCACAAGGCATCAATACCTTTTCCTCTCTCGGCCTCCATAGTGGAGAGCCCTAGATGTATTATCCTTACTCCCGCATCTAATGATTGCTCCCTACGCAAGACTTAATTCCATTTAGCACTGAGAGTGAGATGACGGGGATGAAATGCAGACTTGGGAGGATTGGAGGTGGCGAGATGGTTTTAAGGGAGCCAAACCTTTGCGTGACTGACACTGGGAATTCCTGGTAATCTTCACACTATGTGACATAAGCATGAGATTAGATTTATATGTCTATATGTGATAGAATCTAGGATCACATCTATATGATGGTTATGTTATGCAAATACCCCTAAGACTAGTTAATTGATATCTTACTTTGCGTTATTCACATACTTGTAGTTGCTAGTACACAACCTCCGCCCCCATTGTATGGTTATTTCTAGCTACTCCCTACACATAATTGGGGTGAAGACCTACCGTGGGTTGTGTCCGGCTAACCTTTAAATACTAGTTTCTCTGTGGACAACCCTGAACTTTCCACTAGCTATTTTGTTGTAGTTAGTAGTGAGTATGGGAGCAATATCTATAAATTTCTATCTTTGACTTCACTTAGCACTCTATGAATTAATTTCTCCCGAGTTAATGACCATGCGGGGTGCGGGTCAAATTTTGGCGACGTTTTCGGGGATACTAGATCTATTTAATTGTTACCTTGCATAACTAGTTGATAAAGTAGTTGTACTTTTGGTAATTTTTCTTTGTTATCCTAATCTCGTGTGCTATTGTTGGCTGAGGGCAAGTATTTTATTTTTCCTAGTTTATGGTATATAACCATGCCACTAACTTAGGAATTTTACACTGATTACCAAAAAACACAGGTAGACGGAGAGGGAGAAGGAGAAGGGTTAATAGAGCAGTTCCACGAGAGCTAAGAGTTAAGGTTGAGACAGTGAACAACATGGCAGAAGATAACAAAACACTTAGGGAGTTGATGGCTTCTAAGTTGGAAAATCAACCCTTTTGTATCATCTTCCCGCCTTTTTCACCAAACATCACATGCGAGTTGAAGAGTGGCATGAACCAATACCTCCCGACGTTCTACGACATGACTGGCAAGGATCTGAACAAACATTTTTCAGAATTCCACTTGGTTTGCACATATATGAAGCCGCAGTCCTTCCCCTTCTCACGTTGAGATACGACAAGAGATAGGTTGTATTACCTTTCGCCCAGATGTATAACTTCGTAGATGGATATGAATAGATGATTTCTCAAAATATTCTTCCTAGCCTCCAAATCAGATGGCCTGAAGAAGCAGTTGTCCACAATCTCTCAACATTCGAATGAGAGTCTCTAGGAAATTGGAAGTGGTTCAAGCGTCTCTTGGGGAACTTATCGTATCATCCATTCACGGAGGAGAATTTGGTATACTTTTTCTTTAATGGATTGACTGAGAAGGACGTAATTTTAGTCAGTGTTTCATGTAATGACTTCATATATAGCAAAAGCCTCAACCAAGCCATGACCCTCTTTGAAGAACTGGCTAATGAGACAAGGTTCTTTGGTACACGTTCGAGAATGGGAGAAAATAACAGGGAGGATCCTACCGCCCCAAAGTTGAAGGAACAAGTGTAAAACTTGGTGTCATTGATGAAGGATTTTATAAGGGAGAGATATTAACAATTTAAATGTTGCATGGTTTTCTTTGGACTATCCTGCTAGCGATTGCAATAGACAACTTGAAATCAGGGTAATTGGAGCAACAAACAGTGAGTGAGGCATCACAAGAGAGGATCAATGGTATAGATACTAATATGAGGATCAGGATGAGTGTTGGGAAGACAAAACCATAGAAAATCCAGCTATCTCAAACAAGCCACTACGGTCATGTTCAAGTTGAATGAGATATTCCATTCCCAAATCCACGAAGAAATCAGGGACTTGGACACTCACACCTGTTTTTGATCATTCAAGTCTGGGAGGCCAAAGTGGACACCCTGGCCTTGTCACTCTATTACCTGGATGCTGATGCACAAAAGAAGGCTACACACTAACCATTTTCGGAGGAATTGAAGCATAGGTGGATGAGAGAGTGAAACAAGGAGGTTTCAGAGATCCTTGGACGTTGTGAGGTTAGTGTCCCTATTTTTGATGCTATCAATCATATGCCTAAGTATGCTAAAATTTTGAAATAATTGTGTACCTCAAAGCATAATCCCATAAGTAGGTTGATAGATCAAGTTAGTGATCACCTCTCCACCTTTGTACAAAAAGGCCTTCCCTTGAAATGCAATGATCCTAGAATGTTTACCATTCCTTGAATGATAGGAAATACATTGTTCATAGACACCATGCTAGATCTAGGAGCTACAATCAATGTCATCCCATATTCATTATATAAATATTTGAACCTCGGTAAATTACATGACACCGGAGTGGTAATTCAATTAGCCGATCGCTGCACCAGATATCCAAGGGGTATTATGGAGAGTGTATTGGTTAAAAGTGAATGACCTAACCATTCTGGTGAATTTTTATGTCTCGGATATGGAAAATGAAAAGGAAGCCACACCTATACATTTAGGTAGACCAAGAAAACTTTTAGGGCTAAGATTTATGTGCACATGAGGAAGTTGAGCATGGAATGGGGTATTGTTGAGTTTAGGATTTATGAAAGCCTGGAGTATCCTCTTGATGAATCTTCTCTGCATGCGGTTGATGACATTGATGAAATTGTGCAAGATGTTTTTTATGTTTACATGTTGGTAGCTTTCGAGAGTAATTACATATGATGCATGTTTGAATATCTAAATTATAGTTTGGTAGAATGCACGGGGGAGGTTAACACCCAAATTGAATCACCCTTAAAACCCTTCCTATTAACCTAGATGAACTAGTGGTGCCAAAAACCAAACCTTCCATAGAGGAACCACCGGTAGTCAAACTCAAACCTTTACATGAAGATCTAAAATATGCTTTCTTAGGCAAGGGGGAGAAATTACCGGTAAGCATATCTAGTAAGATCACTAGTGATCAAGAGGGCAGATAGATTAAAGTGCTAATAAAGTACAAGTGAGTGATATGGTGACTATAGATGACATTAAGGGTATAAGACCCTCAACTTGTATGCACCAAATATTATTGGAGGAAGGGGCAAAACCCATAAGGCAACCTCAGCGGAAGTTAAACCTGCCGATGATGGAAGTGGTGAAAGGCAAAATCCTTAAACTACTTAAAGCCGGGATGATATAACTTGTCTCCAATAGTAATGGGTAATTCCTACCAAAGTCGTACATAATAAGAGTTAAGTGACAATGGTAGAGAATAAGGACGGGGATTTCATAACTACCCATATTCAAAATGGGTGACGAGTATGTATAGACTACAACAGCTTAAATGTGGTGACTCACATGGACAATTTCCCCTTACCTTTCATTGAACAAATGTTAGAAAGTTTGGCCGATCATGCATTCTATTGTTTCTTTGATGGATATTTGAGATATTTCCGAATAGCCATTGACCTCGATGACTAAGAAAAGACCACCATTACATGCCATTTTCACACCTTTGCTTATAGGCACATGTCATTTGGCGTTTGCAATACCCTGAGCATTTTTCCAAGGTGCATGGTTATAATCTTTTTGGAGTTCATTAAGCGCTTTGTAGAGTTCTTAATGGATGATTTGACCATTCATGATGACTCTTTCGTTTGTTGCTTACACCATCTATTATTAGTTCTAGAGAGATATATTGATATCAACCTTGTGTTGAACTCTGAAAAGTGTCACTTTATGGTAGAGAAGGGTATTTTAATTGGCCATGTAGTGTCATCTCAAGGTTTAGAAGTGGATAAGGCAAAGGTAGATAAAATTAAATCCTTTTTCTACCCCATTAATGTTAGGGATATTAGGTCATTCTTAGGACATGTCAGATTATACCCGAGTTTCATGAAGGATTTCTCTAAAATCTCATCTCCTTTATGCAAGGTATTGCAAAATGATGTGAAATTTGTTGTTAATGAGAAGGGTAAGAGAGCCTTTGACACTTTGATGGGAATGCTAATGACCACCCCTATCATACAACCACTTAATGTGTGATGCTAGAGATTTTTCCATAGGTGCGGTGCTACGTCAAAGAATAGGGAGAATACCACATGTTATATACTATGCCTCGACATCTCTTAATGATGCACAATATAACTATTCTACAACCGATAAAGAGTACCTAGTCACAATATTTTCATTCGAGAAGTTTAGACCCTATTTGCTAGGCACCAAGATCATTGTTTACACGCATCATGTGACACTTTGCCACTTGATGTCTGATAAGATATGGGTTTGTAAGCCCATATCCCCATTTCAGGCCCAAACGCCAATGGCTTGACCTAAAGAAGATTCATGCCACCTAGGTATAAAAAAGGCTAAAAGCCTTCAGAAAAGAGGGTTTTTTACTTCAGCCCCCATGATACTGCAACATCACCCTCTTCACACCTATTTTTACCAGACCTGAATAGGGAATCGGAGCAGGCGAGGTCACACCGCCCTTCCCTGAGTGACCCGTGCTATTTTAGAGGTACTTATCTACACCGGAATCAACACCGGAAGGAGGCCTAAACAGAGGCCATATTGGAGCATCCACAACAGCTCTTGCAACCTTAGATAATCAGATCCAGGCCAAGCCTATGAAAAAATATGACATTAACATTAACGTCAAGACCCTCACCCAGCTCTTGCAGATACACTAAAACAAGCCTACACACAAACCAGGTCAAACACATCTTAGCAAATATTTACTGCTGTTCTAGAGACATTTATTTTCCAATTTGTTGAAGGGAGAGAACATACATAGAGATTCAGCTATCTTTTTTTAAAAGAGAGAGCTAGGAATGAAGTAGTTGCTGCCCAAGGACAACCAACCACCACTATTCTGGAGAGCTCCCACGAGTCGACAAGCAGACACACTACAGATAACACCACTGGATAAATCCGGGAGACTGAAAATACTAAAATAAAAACAAAATTGTGTGCTAGTATCCGAGCAATAATAAAGAGTCGACTCAGCATTGAGGAATGTCGACTCAGCCCAGCTTATCGAGCAGATCAGACCCAGCTTAGTGAGTCGACCTGGCCCAACCAGCAAGTCAACCCATCCTTATAACGATTCAACCCAACCGATCCACTGAATTCTCCAGCCATTATCTATACTGAAGGACGATTGACCATTTAGTACAACAAAAAACTTAGTGTAGCCTAGAGCAATCATAGTTCATGGCAGAGCATAGCCACAATGCTACAACGCAGCTAGTAAATAGAGCACAGTGCAAGGCTGGCTACATCATCAGCCACCAAGGGTGCTGATAGACCCTTTGCCTGATCCGACAGAGCCACTTTACAGCAGCCTCAAAAAATGTGGTACAATTGTACATATTATTTATGAAATTGCATAATGCTACTTACATTTGCATACCTTGTGTGGGTAAAAAATAACGGCCATTGTGAAATTGAAGAACTGATGTATTATGTTGACTATTAAACTGATGCGTATTAGTTACGTCCGCTAAGGAAGGATGTATTAGCATGAAATACTTGATTGTGCAGGCCTGATAGTAATAACGATAAACAAGAGCTCTGGCACTACGACGACCGTAGAACACCAGGCCAAATTGGCACACTGAAATAAGCAGCCTTGGCTCACAACAGCTAGCTAATTGTTGGCTGTAACATAAATACCCAAAAACCAACAGCTTCGGCACCACGACAGTCGTAGAGCACGAAGTTAGATCGCAAAGCTAAAATAAGTAGCTCTGGCTCACGACAGGAAGTGAACTGCTGGCCGGATCATAAGCGCCCAAAATCCAACATCTCAGCCAACACGACGATCGTAGAGCACTAGGCCAGATTGCTAGGCCGAAATAAGCAACTCTGCTCACAACAACCAGTAAAATGCAGGCCAAATCATAAGTGCCTAAAAACCAATAGCTCCGGCACCACGATGGTTGTACAACACTAAGCCAGATCGCCAGGCCAAAATAAGTAGCTATGGCTCACGATAGCCAGCGAACTGCAGGCCACATTATAAGTGCCAAAAAAATAACAGTTCCAACACCATGACAGTCGTAAAGCACCAGGCTAGATCACCAAGTCTAAATAAGAAGCCCTGGCTCACGATAGCCAGCGAACTGCAGGCTGGATTATAAGCACCTAAATACCAACAACTTCGACACCACAATGGTTATAGAGCACCAGGCCAGATCGCTTTGCCAAAATAATCAGATCTAGCTCACGACAACTAATAAATTGTAACTCGGATCATAAGTGTCCAAAAATCAATATCTCCGGAACCACGTTGATCGTAGAGCACTAAGCCAGATCTCCAGGGCTAAATGAGGAGCTCTATATCACGACAGCCAGCGAACTGCAGGCCGAATTATAATGCAAAAAAACTAACAGCTCCGGCACCATGACGGCTATAGAGCACCATGCTAGATTACTAGGCCAAAATAAGAAGCCCTGGCTCATGATTACCAGCGAACTGCAGGCCAGATTATAAGCACCTAAAAACTAACTGCTCCGCCACCACGATAGTTGTAGAGCACCTGGCCAGATCACTTGGCGGAACTAAGCAGCTCTAGCTTACGACAACCAGCAAATTTCAAAATGGATCATAAGCACCCAAAAAATAATAGCTCAAGCACCACAATGGTCATAGAGCACCATGCCAGATTGCCAGCCCAAAATAAGCAGCTCTGGCTCACGACAACCAGTGAATTGCAGGCTGGATCAGAAATGCCCAAAAATTAACAGCTCCGGCATCACGATGACCTTAGAGTACTAGGCCGAAACAAGCTGCTCAGGCTCACGAAAGCTAGTGAACTGCATGTCGGATCACAAATGCCTAAAAGCCAACAGTTCCGGCACCACGATGACCGTAGAGCACCAGGACAGATTGCTAGGCTGTAATAAGCAGCTCAGACTTACTACATCCAGTGAATTGAAGGACAAATCATGATGCTGCAGCATAGCTAGAGTGCAAAATATAGGCACACAGTGGAGCAGTCACCTGACAAGGTAGGCTGCATAACTAACCACCAAGGTCAGAAACACACAATTGTTCACTTGCATAATACGACCATAAATTCTATGTGTATGCAATTGTCATCATGATATTAGAAAATAAAGGCATTATGTATGATTTCTCAAAATAAGAATTCATACAAGTGTCAATTATATTGTCATACCTTTGTCATTTAAATTGATGCATGGTAACATGGTCGATAAGTTGACCCGAACAAAGAAAGTTCAGCCACGATAATGAAAGCTCAGCCACTAGCATGCTAAAACAGGGTACTGATCAACCCTCAACCTGAAATTACAGGGCAATAATCACTCCTCGACATGTTCAAACAGGGAGCTGATAAACCCTTTATCTGTTCAGGAAAAAGGAAGTATGATTGTACATTTTATTTATGAAGTGATTCATTTGAATGACACTTACATTTGCATGACCTTTCCATTTAAATTGATGCATGATAGCATGCTAGATAAGTTTACTTAGGCAATAGTTGTTTGAAAATAACTTAAAATAAACCTTCTTTAAAATTTGGGAGGGGGGGGGGGGGAGAGAAGGATCACATTGTGTTGTCATCTAAACTAACACATTTTAGTGTTATCCACCAAGTTGTTGTCTTCATTCTCAGACCCTTTTATCTTCTACCACGTTTTAATTTGTGTCCTTCTATCTTCTACCATCCTTGCGAATGACCTTCAATAAAATACTCCAAAGTGACGAGTAATCTACAAATTAAGCTCACAAAAGGGAATCTAAATGCTCGTAAGGACCAAAAATCCATTAGACTCAAAATAGGTTACAAAATGAAGGATTTAGATACGAAAACCAAAAACTATTACCTAAACCCCTTTTGATGTAAACCTACCTAAATTTAGCAATCTTCCAATAAAAATATAACAAAAGATATGTTAAATTCTTTGGAAAATGCATGCATTTGACGTCTCATCAATGATGCATCACATTCACAAAATAGCCGTCTCGCGATATTGGGATTTGGTTTATATGAAGATGATGGATCCGATGAGGTAGGAGTAGCCAAAACTCATTTTAAAACATTAGAACGAAGGATGACTAGAAAAGAGTTAACTTCGTTGGTTTTCAACAAGTTTGGCAAGTGTTTGTCCAAAGAATGTGCAAAGTGGTCTTGTTAGGTCGCAAAGGTCGGAAGAACAAGGGTAGATATAAGGTATGATAGTTAGCATGAGGTACCGAAAGAGTATAAGGACACCCTACGGATATAGTGCATGGTACCATTATTGGTCATAGTCATGTTCCCCACCTAGTATCCCATTGTTTTTTTCTACAAATTAACTCATCCTTATTGTAACTCCTAACTTTCTAAATCCTCATAGAGACCCTTTGAAATATAAGTCCCGGATATTTTAGATCTAAGAAATAAGGAAATAACCATGATGTGCAAGACTTGGTACGAACACTAATACACTTTGTCAAGGGACTTCATATTTTCTTTGGAGAGAGGTGATCGCCCGTGGCTAACTTACACACATTCAATCGGAGAGTTGGGAGATCCACAAAAGAAGGGCTTTGGAGAATGAGTCTAACATTAGTAAACTTAAATTAAAATTTCAAAGTATTTAGATTAACATGTCTTTAGTGATGATATGACTCTAACAACCTAACATAGGGTACGAGAAATTAAAACAACACATTTTCGGGTTGAGTGTAATTCCTCACCCATTGAGCCGAGGAGGTTATGGATTGGAAGCAATCAAGTTAGTGCAAGAACGTTTAGAAAGAGATGATCAAATTGCAATTGAGGTCGGGATAACCGAAGATAAGGCAAGGGCGGTTCAACCAATGGATGTGGATGAAATTGATTGGTGTGATCTATTCCTCAAAGATCGACAAAACAAGGAGGGTATATACAAAAAGGAGGGAGAAGAACAAATGGCAGAACGAGTATTTAACTCTATAAGTAATTTTTTTCTTCTTTCACATAGTTTTTGTTCACATGTACTAATCTATTCCTATAATTTTGATACTTAGGAAAATTGAAGAATGATGAATTGGAAGGGAATTCATACCCACGGGTAAGCACGACATCCTTTGTGAGGATATAGAAAAACCTGACCACTCGGGGTGTGTTAGGGGAGACAGGAGCTTGGAATTGCTCAGTACTATGATCGTGCCCAACCATCGCGGATCAACATATTGCAAAAAAAAGAAGAGATTCTCCAAGAGAAATGAACTGAGCAACAAGACATTCTCATTCGTAAGTTGATCCAACACACTGGGCTTGCTCTTCCAGAGAATTTAGATGATTTGACGCTCGAATGGAATACGACATCAAGATGATCACACTATTCTCCAAAAGATATTGAGTTTAATCGGGAGGAAATTATTCAAAATCCTAGAGATGAAGCCGAAAACCTTGACAAGGCCATCCTCACAAGTAATAAAAAAGGTACAGAATTCAATTTTTCAAATCGTTTCTACGATGTTTGTGTTATACTTAAAAAATATTATTGGTGTGATGTAGGGTTCACATGTGTGTGGGCTATACATTGATCAAGATATAGATGGTAGACCACTCCACGTAGCCGATGGAGTTTTGCATGAGTTAATGAAACATAATCACACCGTACCGATTGCATAAGGTTTTTTTAAAAGGTGCTTTGGAGAAACCGTTGGTTATGGGTGCCCCTTTGCCAATTCTAGACAGAGAATACAAGAATGTTGGTCCCGCTTGTGGAATGTTTCTTCTATGGCCTCGTCAACTAATTTATGCCGATCCTATAAAGGATCAGCATTTCAAAGTCAAACAACCAACAACACCTAAAGCGGTCCAAACTACACCGAAACCCGTCTAAAGAATACCTAAACCAGTCCAATTAACACCAAACAAGATTAGACAACCAGTTCCAAGAGTACAAGTCCTTATAGACTCATCTCAATTCGTACGAGTTCTATACAATTGGCCTCAACCACACGACCGCAACCCAACATACACATTTTTGGGAAACGAATGCATATTTGGTTGGAAACGGGAAATCATTGAGCTATGGAGCTATTTTGAGGAACTATGGAGATGTGAGCAAGTTAATCAGACAATAATGTCCATATACACCTTGTGATTACAATATATATATATATATATAATTCAAGTTTACTATTTACTACTTTCAACTTGTTTACAACTAATGTGAAAACATTCGTATTTTCAAGGTACTTGTATTTTTTTAATAATAAAAATAAGGGATGGGTTGGATACATGTGCCCGGTGATGACTTAAGAAATTGGTTTTACAAACCAAGGGAGAATCAACTGCATTTGCAAAAACCTAGGGAGGAAGGAAAATAAATTATCCCTTGCGCCCTTCATTGGAATGTTTTAGTTACAATCTTCATTACGTTTATAAACATTATTTATGCAATTTTTTGAAGATTAATTTAATATTCGTGTCCAGTGACCAATGGCGGTTGATTATGATTGTTCTTGCAAAGAAACGAGTGTATTTGATGGATTCCTTACACTTCCAACCATCAGACGCATTGAGAGGCCGTCGTCATGTCTCTCAAAGATATTATTTATAGGCCCTAATTACGGCTAACTATTAGAAAGTATATAGTTGCAAGTCGGGATCGTCCTCGAGAAAATGGGATTTTATCGAGTGTTAAACATAGTTAAAAAGTACACGAAGAAGTCACTTTACGTGTGTGGTAACAAAGTGGGGGGGGGGGGGGTTGGTT
>JAULKM010123117.1:0-20619 GCA_032355605.1 Rubia tinctorum | reverse complement strand
CCTCACTTTCACCCCCCCCCTACCATCTCCATCGTCGAGCCCAATCAGGAGGGCTGACGAGTTGAACCCAATCTATAAGCTCTGTGAGCGGAACTCGATCTGGACCCCCCTCCCTCCCATTCCTTCGCCAATTGTCACATCTCCAGTCTCGCTCAAAGTGCCTCGTGAGCGCTGGTGGATGACTGACGATTGGTGCGCTCAAGCGCTACGATTACTGGCACCGGCACTGGCACTAGGGGTTCTCGAGCACTGGCAATCGGGTGCACTCAACTCCAGCAATCTGCTTGCACCAGTGCTTGAGCGCAAGCAGTCGATCACCCGCACCAGTGCTCGGGGCTCTGGAGTTTTCACCGAGCATCATTGATTGGGTCCGCCCAGTGTGTCGGTGCAAGAGAGCAGCGATCGGAAGCCTTCGTTGGCACTCAGTTCTATTGAATACTAACAACAGGTCGCTCACACCCGTGCTTATTTATGGTTTGAGCGCCCAACACCACCACCTATGCTGCCACGGCTGAGAAACCACCATTGTCGCATTGCGCCAGTCTAGTGCCACAATCGGGCTGGCCACCACCACTGTCGCTGCCACCAAACAACCACCATCATTGGACAACCACGACGAGGCCACCCCACCATCACTTTATTCTTCATCAAATACAAAAGGTATCAAAATAAGATTATAAATATAGGGCACAGTAGGATAATACAGGGCGTGATTTAACAATTCACTAAATTTAATAAGTGTTTTGTCACTATTCAAATTTTTAGGGGCATATAAACATTTAAAAATGTATTTTTTAAATAATATTGAATATTTAATTAGAGAATAAGTTTCTTATTTATTTTACAGATAATATTTTTGAAATTACATGACACTCGAGAAAAATATGATGTATGGCAGGAGTTATTATGAAAATTCAAAAAAAACAACTTAGAAACAAAGTTTAAATGCTCTTATTTTCCTTATTTACATTGCTACATTTTTGAAGCCATCAATTTTCCCAAGCACCACAGTCATTAGGAAACCTTCGCACTAGATCATCCTTAGATGTTACGGGGTAGAAAGCCACCCAAGACTTAATTACATCCACCACTGGAAGGTGATAAAATGTAGAAAATAGCTACATAATAAAACTATTCTTAGCTTTAGGGCTCACCTACTTGAAACCAACTAGTACGGCCACCCACCACCCCCCATGATGCAATTGAGGAAAAGCAACCCCATAAGCCTCCAAACACTTATGATGTAATCTGGAATGGGCAAGTTCTGAACATACTACGATTGATGTTCATATACACTAAAAAAATAGATGAAGGTCCATGCATCACATCACAAATGAAAGGCATCCTAGCCTAACAACCATTCAGAAAGGGATAATGATCCCTCAACGGAACCATATCGATTGAGGTAAGCACAGTGTTAACACTCCCATCATACTTCAAAAGATAATACACAAATAACACAAAGATCAATTTATCTTAACCTCCGAAGCTTTCCGTCAACCTGGAAAATGCACAAAATTGTTACACTTAATTTTTTTGTAGAAATGATCATTATACACATGCATTTATGTAGTCAGGACCCTTACAGCCCCTGTTTTATATTTCAAAAACCATCCCTAATTTAGGCCACTACTAATCACCGCATGAGAACACGAGAATTAAAGACTCGTTCATACCTTTCCTTGCACCACCTCTACTCACGAAGTTGTTTCTCACTTCACAGTCGAATTTTTATCATAACCTAAAACACATACGCACTCGTTCAACTAACTCTGCTCATATACACAGTTTACCCAGTTTGATCAAAAGTATACCTGTGTTTGCTCACAATGATTCCCTGGCTGGGACAGATTATGGTAGAAACCTCTCCAGTCAAGAGAAGTCTAGCATTAGAGTGAACACCTAGCAGAAGAAGGTCGATTTGCTGAATACAAGCGGCACCACACCCAAAGCATGAGAGAAACCATCTGCCACAAACATCCTGATTGGACCACGATCCAAGGACGAGAAACACACAACGTGGGCCAAAATCACATTACTCGTCGATTATAAATAAAGACAAGAAACAGCAAATAAGGTAAGTGAGGAGTAAGCAGAAAATATACGTGTGAGAAAACCCTAACTTGGGTGTCAGAACCTTATGCCTGGAATCTCCCCGGGACCTACCTTGCCGGTACCCAAGATGATCAAGCATGTCGAGCTGATTCTGGAGATTATGATGGCCCGGAGGGAATCCCCACATCAACAACAAACCCTAACTATCCGACAGATCTCAAACGAATGAATGAACAAACTCACCATAATCGACACAAAAAGCTGAGAAAAGACGAAGAAGACGCTGAAACAAGGGTTACACAATTATGGTTGAACGGGCGGCGGTTACAAGAAGTTACGAGAAAAGGCAAAACTGACGGACTGCGAAATAGACGATGAGGGAGGTTATGAGAGGAAATTTATGGCAGAACAACGGCGGCGAGAGGAGGCGGAAGGGGATAAGTTACGAGAGAGTTGAGAAGGAAATAAACAAAAATGAAATAATAAATGAAAAATTGGTATTTCTATGAAGCCATCAATTTTTGTTAATATAAAATGAACTCCATTTTACAACTAAATCCCTGACCTAAAAAAATCACCCTTTTAAAAACTTTCTCTTTGATTTATATATATATATATGTATGAGTTTTGTTCCTATCCCAAAGACGGATTATTAAATAAAATAAAATAAAAAGGTGAACTTTTCAAATTTTAGAGGGTAAACTTCGATTATGCCAAACTATGAGGAGCAAATATGTATTCTTTCCTTCTTTTTCTTTTTGAAAATAATGGGTTTTTTATAATTAATGTAATTAATGAGACAATTTTTCTTTTATTTTTATTTATTACAATGAACTTTCTACGATTTTAAAATTATAAAATTTTATTTTAGACCTACTGCAGGGTTATTGTATAATTGATGTATTTAAAGAGGTAAATTGATAATTATTTTTATTTATTGTAACGAACTTCCTTTAATTTTGAAACACTTTTAAAATATATCACAACGTATAAATTATTATAATTTGACTCTAAAAGTTATTGAAATGAGATTTTTCATCATAGGTCTAACTATTAGTCAGTATAACATGAGACTTTCTTTTTTAAAATATATCCTCAAATATAAATAATTACAATCTGATCATAAAAATTAGAGTTCGTCTCTTAAGATACGGTATTTCCATAAGTTATGAAAAAACAGAGGAATCAAGTGCAATTTTAGGACAAATGAGTGAAAATTTGGAGGTTCAAGTAATTAAAATCTGGGTCGAATTCGAATTATAAGGAATTTGGGTAAACTTACACACCTATTTAAGGTAAAACCTCATCTTTCTTTCCTTTACCCTAAACCTTCCATCCAATCAAATTTCATTAAAAAAAATTTATGATTTAAAGTCTATGTTTCAACCTAAAGTTGTAACGTTTTATACTGAACAATTTCCAAAGATATTTAGAAATTACATATCATAGAAGAAGAATCGCAAAAAAAAAAACCGAAAACACAAATAAGTAACATATAACTTATACGTTTTAGTCTAAATATGTAAGAGAAAGTTTCAGGAAATGCGGGTTTTCCATAAGGTTATGAACAGTCCAATGAACTTTTTACCTTATAATTTTTTAACAATTTTTTTGAGATTTATTTTATTTTTAAAAAAATAAATGTTGTATTTTTAAAGATAAAACAAGTAATTATGTGTATCTGAATTTGAAAATATAAAATATAAAAATATAATTTTTAAATTTCTTAATTTAGTATATAATTTAACAAATGGAGTGTATAAAGTAAAAAATACGTAGATTGCCTGCCTGTATGGACTAGCCGTCTGTCAGGTGACCCACTCAATATGTAATGTTACTAACCAAAACTCAAATGTTTCACTTGCAGGTAGTGTAGAGTCACAAACTTTATATCATCCTAATTAAACCCAATCTCTTTCTATACTTATAGAAAGATAATATTTTCTAAAACCTTTTCCTAAAAATTATCGTAGTTGATTAAATCCTTAGACGGTCTAACAAACTTCTCTAATACGTATACTTTCTCGATGAAAAGTTCATGTAAAAATAGCGGGTTAAATTGTATAAAAAAATAATATCGGGTCAGAAGGAAAACGGGGTTTTGCCCAATCTTCCCTATCGGTGTTCCTGCGACGTCGTTTATCTGGCGAAGTCTTCGTTTGAGTCCTCAGTCCAGTGCTTCGATTATCTCCTTTCGCTGTAGCCCTGTTGATCGTGGGAGGCTGTCGGTACGCTGAATTTGTGATTCTTGATTTTACCCAGATGTTTATTTTTACCCTTATTTTAAATGTGGGGCACATCTGTTTCCCTGTTCTTCGAGCATAGAATCTTTTTGAGGTTAATATTCTCTGGTTTGAACTGCCTATGCATGTTTGTTGTTTCCATGTTATTTCCTAAGGCATCTTTTGATACATTTACTATGTCTTAGAAATGTAAGTTTTTTGTTTGTAAGGAAACTTGACTGACCCTTGCTTGTATTGGGAGTTGATGGTTGTCCTTCCTCTTCCATTATTATTCCCTGAATGTTGGACAATGAAGAATGAACAGCAGATCAAATGATGATGTTAAGGTGGATTGGTGGATGTGCTAGGTTAGATAGAATACAAATAGTAGAAACCTGGTAAACATAGTTTGGACATGAACGTAGAAGACCATTTGAGGGCCCGATAAAGCGTGTAGGTTAAAGAGAGCTGCTAAAACAAATTAACGACCTGAAAATAATTGGAAAGAGATGACGGTGGAATATGATCAGTGTAGCTCTCACCCCAAATAGTGGGGGTAATAGCTTAGTTATTGTATGTTTGTTACCTCTTGAGTGTTTGATTTCTGAAACAACCTTTAAGATTCTCTAGTCTTAGCTTACGTTATGATGCGGCTGCTATTAGCCCTTTATGAGATCTTAAATGCTTGTAGAATATTACAGGGTTCGTATAGGTTGATATGCATTATTATAGTTGTTCTTGCCTGAATGTGGTTAGTGAATTTAACCTGCTAATGCACATCATTTCTAACTACTGGAACATAAGAGTTATCTCTGGTTTAGGAGAATCTAATGGCAAGGAAACCATTTTTATTTGTCTCTGCAGTTCAGAACTTGGACCCAGAGATTGAGATTAACCCCATTGCTCTGCACCTACCTCGACCTTAGCGTTAGAAGGAGCTTTTCTGTTACTCACACGGCAAATGCTCGTATTTACAGAGGACTGACTATTATACACATCCCTAATGCGCAACTTGAGATGGGAAAATGACTAATCACTTGATCAGGAGAAGCTGTTAAAATGAAGAAAATGATGTTCACAGCCATCTCTGGCATTTTGTATTGGTTTATTTACTAACGAGAGCTATTTATAAGCAATGTATTTATTAGTAAGATAATAATAGTTGCAGAGACATTTGTTTAAATTTATGATTGGAGTAGTGGCGGAATTTTTATGTCAACCAAACATTTCTTGCTGCCTTCGTTCCACATGAAAAGTCTTGTTTTTGTGTCTATTTTAGTTATAGAAATAAGACTCCACGTTGAACGGAGGGAGTAATATTTATGGAAATACTAATTTCATCCATTTATGTCAATTAAGGATCAGCGGGCTATTTCCTTATAGTTACTTCTCTTTTTTCTTGTGGGGGTGTTTTCATGTTTTTTTGGCTTTGATTGATAAATGATTTTGGAAATGCTGCTCCTGTAGGAAAATAAAATTTTGGTCTTTATGTTTGCTGGCTGTGATTGACATTAGAGTTTATACTTGCAGTTAAATTTAGAGCATTCTGATTGATATATTTGAATTTAATTTTTGATGCAGTGGAATTCAAAGATTGCAATATAGTTATCTTTAGAAATGAGAAAGCTATTAGATTTTGGGAGAAAAGCGATGTTGTACATTAGGGTCCTTTCAGGCTATGAGGAGCGTCAAATTCGGTCCTATAGATTACAGCTCCAAGAACGCCTCAATAAGGTACATGTACTCTCAGACTCTCAGTCTTTATGCAGGCAAAAGCTGATGGGTGAATTGCTCTTTATTTTGTGGATTTCTTTGATGTAATTTTTCCCGACATACATGTCAATATTTTGATAATAGACCTTCGGATTGCTACTTGGTAATGATTATATTGCGAACAAGGAGATATTTTGTTTAGAATGATGATGGAATGTTTGACCCGCCGATTTCAGTAGATTCTACTTGTGTTACTTTCTAGATATGGAACTTATTCTTGTTCAAAAAGACTTATGTTTGTTATACATATATGTGGATTGCAGATTTTTTTTCCGATGTTTACAATTTTAGGACTTATTAGCTCACATATGTGGGGATCGCTTATACGTCGTTCCACAATGGGTTTCTGTGGTGCAGATAGCTTTTATAATAGAAAAGCACCCTTTAACTGCTTTTGTTTTTTCTGTTTGTTCCTATCTTCGTGTTCTTTTGTACAGTACAGTACTGTCGGAGCATGAGGTTATCTCACTTGATTACTTGATTATGAGTTCTGGGACATTTATAAATCATGACTAATTTCAGATTTAACGTATATTTGGTTCTGTATTTTACCATCTAAATTAAGAAATTGGTTTCGTGTACTTGAATCTATTGAAAATGTTAAACTTCGAAGTTATGACGCCTTCGGTGAGAAACAAGGCAAAGCTTCATGTTTGTTGCTTCAGTTTTCTCATTTGGTGGCAGCAGTTTTTTACTTTGAGCTATCATTTGTCAGTTGCAAATCAATTTATTGTTCTTTTGAGCAGGCCCAGGCGAAGAAGGAAGCTTTGAAGATGGTTCCTGAGCAAATTATATTGTCTGAAGTTAGGAAAATGGTGCAAGACATGCAAGCTATGAATAAGAGGTTAGAAGAAACCGTAAGTTTCTTCCCTTTGGAACTCATTTGTTACTTATTGTTTATTCATGTTTTCCTTGAATGTTTAGTTTGAACTTCTGCTTGTATGGAACACCAACAAGGGCTAATCCATCATGTAACTAGTCGTCATTTCCTGCCTCGTATGAACTTTCTTCATTTATAGTTTCCCAGTCCTTTGAATCTTAGATTTCCTGTCTTTTCATGTTGGCATATTGTAGGAAGCCGTGTTTGAAGAGTATTTCAAACCAATTGACAAAGAGGCAGCCATGATAGTGAAAATGCAGCTTGATGGCGAAGAGGCAAACATGAAGAATATGATGAAAGCAATGCATCAGCAAGCCTTGCTGGAAAGAGCAGAAACCATAAAAACAGCCGATTTGCAAAACGATGGTGCGAAGCCACAGATGCAGGAACAGTCAGCAGATTTGCAAAACAGTGATGTAGAGCTACATATGCAGGAGCAATCACTAACCAACGCCTCACGTACTGATGTTAGGTGATCCATATAGATTACCTGACGTGTTCTTTATCAAAATGCTTGTAGATTATGCAAAACTTCATCAAAATGCTTAAAAGGATTTTGCATAATCCACAAGATTTTGAGTAAATCTTCATGTTCATGGATTGGAATGTGTGTGATAGTTGATGGTGTAGGACCATGATGCTGCTTAAGAAGGGAGACATGGAAGACTGGGTGAGCCCTCCAAGTTACAACTTATAAGTACTCATCTATCTTCTATATGATCATTTAAGGTCCGAATTATTTGGGGGATAGCTTCATATTGATCCTCTATGTAGCAGAACCTCGCTTGTATATTCATAGCTTCATAGCGATTTCTCTTAACTGGATTGTTGAAAATTCAGATTCCTTAGGCCGACTTCCCAAGTTCTCAGATTCGGAACTGTCTTCTTTTAGCTCAACATACTCTTCAGATTCAGAATCATCTATTAACGAATCAGTATCTTCTTTTTCTAGCCTTCTAAAAAAAATACTTGGTTTCCTGATTTTCCTGCAATGCATTAATATTTCCTGAGCAAGATTATGATCAGTTACTTGTATAGAAACTCTGGAAAGTGCATCAACGGCAACATTCTCTTCTTCTTTCTTATAATGTATCTTAAAATTGAGGCCCTGCAGATTGGTTGCCCACTTGTGCTGTAATGCATTATGCAATTTCTGATCCAGCGGATATCTAAGAGGCCGATGATCAGGTTTTATGATGGAATGGTGACCAGTTAGATAGTGCTTTCATCAGTCAATGGCCATAACCATCGCAAGAAATTCCCTTTCATAAGTTGAGAGTTCTCTATTTCTATGGCAAAAGGTACTGAGATGGGCTATAGGATGCTGATATTACATTAAAACAACTCTCATCCCAGTGTCACTAGCATCTGTTTCTATGACCAAAACCTTATAGAACTCATGCGATTATCTTCTTCAAGTTTTGAAAATCTATAGTAGTATTCTCAGTCCATTTCAAGGCATCCTTCCTTGGCATATCATGTAATGGTTTTAAACCTACGGTGCCTTGTTAAACCTAGAAAACCCCTTAGTTTCTTGATAGTTTTAGTAAAAGGCCAGTTTAGGATGCAATTGATCTTCTTAGGATCCATATCTACACCTGCAAGAGTGATGATATGGCCTAAATATTCCACCTTATGCTGGGAAACTACACACTTTGATGGCTTGGTGAAGAGCCGATGTTGTCTCGTCAGATCTAATACTTATTTTAGATGTTCAATTGTTCAATTTATGACTTGCTATAGACCTATATATCATCAAAAATACCAAAACAAATCTCCTAAGATGAGCCTTGAATATCTAATTTATTAATGATTGAAAGGTAGTAGGAGCATTAGTTAATCTAAATGGCATAACTAGGAATTCAAAATGCCCACAATGTGCTTGAAAAACTCTTTAGCAATGTCTTCCTTCCCAACTTCTGTTTTTGATAGAATATACCCATGAACTGATTCATGAGTTGGGCCCAAGTTTGAATGCTTCGTTTGGGTAAGAGGCATACCAAACTATACTACAAGAAACAACACCTATTACTTCACCTCATTTACCTCGGTTGTTTGGTATTTGGCAAATAACCACGGTGAATAGTTCCTTTACCTCGATTTTTTTTAAAAATGAATTAAATTGTATTATTTACTTCGATTAAAATAACATAAATGACAGACGTCGCATGCCTTTCTCGCTTACCGTCGTCGATTGTTTTTGTCATCGACGTCGCACATACCTCTCATGGGCGTGAATGACCTACGTCGCACACCATTTTCGCTTACCGACGTTGGTTGTTTTTGTGACCGACGTCGCACGTCCCTCTCACGTACATGAATAACCGATGTCAAACACCCTTTTCACTTACCGTCGTCGGTTGTTTTTTGTGACCGACGTCACATGTACCTCTCACGGACATGAATGACTGGCATCGCATGCCCTTCTCGCTTACCGACATCGTACGTCCCTCTCACTGACATGAATGATCGACGTCGCATGCCCTTCTCGCTTACCTATGTCAGTTTTTTTTGTAACCGACTTCGCACGCCCCTCTCACAGACATGGACCATAATCATACTTGATCTCATTTCCTAAAACAATAATATTTTAGGCCTTCCACATCTTCAAATAATATATATGAAATGTCAAATTTATACATTCAACTAATTTACATTCACTCTTTGTAATTCATTATTAATATAATTGTTTTATTTATTAGTATATGAATAACTAAGACTTGACTTTCTATATATAAACACTAATAACTAAAATTTGACCATTTTTTGCCCAAGTTCTAAAATAGTAATAGTTTAGGGATTCCATATCCGGAAATAATAAAATAATATAAATGCAGCATAAAATTAATATTCACTAATTTTTATTCACCATTTGTATTTTACTCCTTCGTCCCGGAATAATTGGCTCACTTTTAATTTTCGTCTGTCCCACATAAAATGACACATATTAATTCTTACCCAAAATGGTAAAGAATATATTGTAAAATTCGTACAATATTCTTTTTAACATCAATGACTTTTGGACTGGGTCCATCGTTTTCCCAAAATATCCCTACCTTTTCACAACTATTCTTTGTCACATCAGCTTACATAAAATACAAGCCAAAAGTGTATGTGCCAATTATTCCGAGACGGAGGGAGTATAATTATTATTAAATAAGGCTTGATTTTTTTGTATATACACAATCGTTAAGGTTTGACACTAACTAATCACCGATCTTCCCTTACTTGACTTTCTGTAGATAAATAAAAATGAAAAGGCTTGATTTTAACAAATTAACGATCAACCCTTACTTGACTTTCTATGTATAAACAGTAATGAAAAGTTTGATTTTTACTAATCAACCGTCACCCCTTATATGACTTTCTATATGTAATACTAATCATTAGGTTAGTATTAACTAATGAACGGTCAATTTTTACTTAACTTTCCATACTTAAACACTAATAAAAAAGTCCCAGTTCAACTAATCAACAGTCAGCCTTACTTGACTTTCTATATAAACATTACTAAATTAGTTCGACTTTAACTAATGAACGTTCAATCATTACTTGACTTTCCATATATAAACTCTAATAAATAGTTTGATTTTAACTAATCAGCGGTCAACTCTTATTTAACTTTACAGACATAAATACTAGTAAAATGGTTAGAGGTTAACTAATCAATGATCAATCCTTACTTGACTTTCCATACATAAACACTAATAACTAAAGTTTCACTTTAACTAATCAAATGTCAATCCCTGTTTGACTTTCCATATATACTAATGAAATGGTTAGACATTAAATAATCAACGGTTAATTCTTACTTAACTTTCCATGTATTCCATATTAAACATTAATAATTAAGGTTTGATTTTAACTAGTCAACGGTGAATGCTTACTTGGATTTCCATACATAAACACTAATGAAAAGGGTTGACCTTAACCAATCATCAATCAACCCTTACTTAACTTTCCATATATAAATTCTAATGAAAAGAGTTGACCATGACTAATCAACGATCAACCATTCTACAAAATAATCAACCACTCCCTTCACTTCCTTCTTAAATAATGAAAATGTTTAATTTCAACTAATAAAAGAACGACCCTTACTAAATTTTTGACTTTAACTAACAAACGGTAAAGCATTGCTTGACTTTATATTTATAAAATAATATCAAAGTTTGACTTTAAATAATCAACGGTTAATCCTTACTTATTCTCTATGTATGAATACTAATAAGTAAGGTTTATTTTTGACTAATTAGCGGTAAATTTTTACTTGACTTTGTATAGATAAAATAATATAATTATGTTTGATTTTAACTAATCAACGGTGTATCGTTACTTGACTTTTTATATATAAAATATAATAGTAAAGTTTGATTTTAATTAATCAACGGTCAATCATTACTTGACTTTCTCTATGTATGAATACTAAGGCTTGACAATATCAAATCGACATAAAATCCTACGAAAATCTACGCAAAAACATCAACTTTGTTTTTAATCCTAAATGTAAATATAATAACAATATTTTTTAAAATTTAGATGTCGTCATTTTTTCAAAATTTTAATTTATAAAACATAATTTTAAAATGAATTTAATATGAAAAATTTAACATAAATTCATATTTTATTTCAGCTCAACATAATTCCATAAGCCTACTTTAAGTCCAAACCCTAGTCTCTATATAAGCCTAAACCCTAATATAAAAATCAAACCCTACCTTCTATTTCTTTCCACGCCCGCTTCCACCCTCTCAGCCTTTAGCCTACTTCGTCTCTGGTGCTCCGCCTCAAAGGCACTCCACCGCATCTCCACTCCATCTCCACGTCTAGACCATCGCACATCTCCAACGGCTATCTGACTCCACTGCACATCTCTGACTACCACACTCCCACCGCGTATCTTCATACACCACCGCGCCTCTTCTTTGATTCACCCACTGCGTTGACGCCGTTAAAAATAACATTTACCTCGGTTTTGAACCGGGGTAAAAAATACATGTTTTACTACGCCACTATTTATTTCAGTTTTTTTTCAGGAAAAAACTCAAAGTAAATACCCCTCCAGAACCGATATAAAATGTGTTGTCTCTTGTAGTGTTATAACCATCCCCGCCAGGAATATAGGAAAGCTTTGTCACCAGTTAGATAGGTGGGTCGCAAAACCTCATGCTGGTCCTGTAAGGGTGCGGGAACTCTTTTGGATTTGTTGTTACGTTGTACACTTTCAGCTGGGTGGGTAGCTTGAAGCTTTTGGCATTACGAAATTTTGCCGTTCTTTTACCGGGGGGGTGTTCTGCCTCATCTTTGACGTCGTAGCTCATGGTTTCCTCTTAGTTTTCAAGGTACTCTGGCAGCGGTTGTCTTTCTGTTCTCTGCTCCTTCTCTTGTTCAGGGGCGGGGATGTGCTTGTTCTTCGATTCCCTATTAGTGTTGACGAACTGCATGTAAAGTTGCTCCATATTTGCTTCAATAAAAGTTGTGAAGACCAACTTTTCTTTATTTTCCCGAGGATGTGATTGTGCTTCCATGTCATCTCTAGATTCTTGAACTTCTTCGAATGCAATAGGTCCTAGCCATCCGACTGGTGGACTTGTTAATGACAAAGTTGGCTTTGTCATGTTCTCTGGTTGACTTGTCTGCTTTCTAGTTATTGACACCATAACTTAAAGAGAACAATGAATATGAAAAAAAATTCACAGTCGGCGCCACTATTGTGGTGTGTTCCCTCTAAATAATAGTGGCAGCTCTAACTGGCGTCTGGTTTTAGGTGCATGTTTCCTGCAACAGTCTCCCGGATTGGATCCGGGGTAGAAACTCTTTTGTTTAAGTTATTGTGGATTTATTTTATGCAATCTTCTTTTCCAGATCTTACGTACCTTTTTTTCTTAGTCGTTCGCCTACTTATAGGTTTTCTCAATCCTACATTATCGGGATGTTACCTGCCATGTAGGACGTGTTTATCGTAGCCTTCGTGGTGGCTACATGTGTATATTATAGGCCACACTCTTTTGATTGTGGGCTAAGTGGTAACTATATGCGTTGTCGCGGCTGTATGCTTTTCCGTGCGGATATCATGCATCGTGTGTGAAGCGACTCTGAGGGGTACTATTGGCGGCTCACTTATAATGGGTACTTTATTAATCCGCTGGACTGGACTTAGAGTTGGTTTCAAACAATGTTCATGTCGTGCTCGTGACGTGCACTCGTATTTGATATGTTTAATGCCCAGTGTCATGCCCGTGCCCATCGTTCGTGTCATCTCATGTTGTGTCTCGCATTGTGTAGTGTTCGACCCACGTGGTGAATCGTGTCGTGCGTGATTGATTGGGTTAAGTCAAAAAACCAAATTTAGTTTTTTGTTCATTGAAATTTTTAATACAAATATAAATTAGTTGAGAAAGTCTCATTTTAGACCGATTAACTGTTAGACCAATCATGAAAAACCTCATTTTAATAACTTTTAGGATCAAATTATAATTATTTGTACATTGTGATACATTTTAAAAGTTTTCAAAGCTATAAGAACCTCGTTGCAATAAATAAGAACAAACATCAAATCACATTTTTAGTTAAATCAATTATAAAATGGCCTCATCTAACGATTAATCTCGGTCTAAAATAGAATTTTGTGAAATTAGTTACAAATACCATAAGTATAAATAAATTGACTCAAATATTGTATTTTTAAATATTTACATTTTATTTTAAAATGTTGTAAGTTATAATTGTTGTATAAATAATGCAAGGTGAAAATTTAAATTAGAAATTAAAAATAGAATTATTATGTTAGTTTATTCATTAATCAATAAATCACATTGGAATATTCATTACATTGCTTAATTAATTTAATTTAATTAACTTTATTTAAAATTTCATCTTACAATTCATTACAAGTTACCAAAACATATTTCCGTACTTAATGAAAAATATGTTAATAAATAATATATTTGATTCATATTTATTTGAAAGTCACTTTTATAAAATGTAATCAATCTAATGTTATTGTGTAAAAAAATCAAGCAAAACACCAATGTGATCTAATGAATTTGTGTTTGGTTGAACAAACTAAATGCCTAAGAGCATCCACAATGATATAATTAAGGAGCACTTCTTAAGTGTCACATCATGAATTTCGATAAAAACTAGGTAAGAACCAAGTGTTAACATCTGACATCCTTAAATAAACACTTCTTTTCATTTAAAATTATAATTAATTAAAAATACAAAACAAGTCATACTAAGTGTCAATCATTGGTTGGTTGTCATTTCACAAATAAAGAGGTATCAACTTTTTAATTAAGGAGCAATTCCTTATTATAAAGTGGTTCTTAAAACTCCTTAATGGTCCTTCTTAAATAATAAGTGTTCCTTATTAAAAAAAAAAAGTGGGTTAAGATGTAACCATTGTGAATGCTCTAATGGTCATGTGCTCGATTCCCACCACCCCTAAATTTTTATTAATACTCCCAAACAGGCCATTTAGACTAGCATAATTGTGCTTGTGCCGTGTCATGCCTAGGCATGGGCTTCCATCCAAATAGCCCCTGAAACCCGGCACGTGGCCCAATGTTTCAGGTTCAGATCGTGTTCGGGATTCAATCGGGGTCGTGCCGTGTCGGCTAAATGTTGGGTCGGATCGTGCCGTTTGCGGGCTACCCGACTCGATTGCCATATCTAGCCTAAATATACTTTTTAGGCACATATGTACCATTAATCTACTATCTCTATAACAACGAGATCCAAGATTCTAGTCACACCGCTAGCAAGGATTATGAATTTTAAAGCAATTTCTTACTTGAGATTAGCCGATGTTGTGGGATCGTGTCGGTGATTCCGTTGTGATTTCTCGGCCCGTAGGTTGTGTATGGAGGTGTAATAGCAATTTATTGCTAGAGATTACTCGGCGATATAGGGCCGTTTTAGTGGCCTCTGCTATGATTTTTCAGCCTGCAAGTGATGCAAGTGGTCCATGGTGTGATCGTGGTGGTTTCAGTTTCGGTGTCAGTGATTCGATAACAACAACCAACATATGGGTGTTTTTCATAGGGCGTCTCCAACTATTCCAATCGATGGAGTTTCAAGCCTCACTGATTTCAGCAGATTCAAGTGGTGGTGTCTCATGAATTAGTCATATCCGTAAGGAATGATGTTTATTTGTAATTTAGTTGCTGCATGTAACTCTTTTATTTTAAACTAGTATAACATTCATAATATATATAAGAGGAAAAATTATTAAGTCGTCTCACATTTTCCTCAACCGGGATTTCCCTTAAGCATTACAAAGAATTAAAATCAGTAATATGTTATAATAATATTATGCTATTTTTAGACAAATTGAATTTAGATTGGTTAAAATGACGTCAATATGCACGGATGACAGAATCAATCAAACAATTTCTTTATATAGTGCTTGGGAAAATCCATTTAAATATAGCGGGTTAAATTGGGTAAAAAGCTAAAAGCAGAATACTCGGGTCACAAGGAAAACGGGTTTTCTGCCCTAGATGTTCCAATTCCTTCCCCCATCGTTGTTCCCGCGACGTCGTTTATCCGGCGAAGTCCTATGCTACTTCAGTTGTCCCAGTTGCTCGTGGAAGGCTATTGGTACGCTGAATTTGTGATTCTTGATTCTTACCCAGATGTATTTACTATACTTTCCATTAGCAAAATTCGTAGAGAAATTTACTAAGTTACATTACAAAAAGCTTAGTTCCCCTGTTCTTGGAGCACAAAATCGTTTTGAGGGTAATATTCTCTGGTTTGTACTGCCTATGTATTTTTGTTATTTTCATGTTATTTCCTAAAGCATCTTTTGGTTCATTTCATTTACTATGTCTTAGAGTTGCAGGATCTTAAAAATCTTTTGTTTGTAAGGAAACTTTACTCACACTTGCCTGTTAACTAGAATACATGGATGCGAAAATGAAGATGGCATAGTAAGAAGTTTAGATTTTAGAATAAAGAGAAACACTAAAATAAGTTATCGGGGAAGAGACAGTACAGAAGGATAGTATAAATGAATCTATGTGTCCTGTCCGAACACGAGAATGGTATATGATCCATATTTCCGACCCCACTTAGTGAGTAAAAGCTTAATTGTTGTGTGTTTGTTATCTGCCGAGTGTTTGCTTTTTTATACAACATCAACGATTCTCTGGCGTTTAGCTTAAATTATGATGTGGCTGCTGTTAGCCTGTTTAGAGATCTCAAATGCTAACTGTAGAATATTACAGGGTTTGTGTAGTTTGATACTCAATATTGTAGTTCTTCTTTGGCTAAATGGGGTTATTAAATTTAGCCTGCTAGTGCACATCATGTCTCACTACTGGAACATAAGAGTTATGCTGTGGTTAAGGAGAATCTAATGGTTACTGAGAAACTATTTTCATGTGTCTCTGCAGTTTAGTGGCACGCCATAAGATGCTCATGGTTTCGTCTCTTAGATGAAGCTTGAATGTTTCGAGAAAATCTTGGCTCGCTTTTATATCAGTGCTCTAAAGCAAGAACACTCCAGTATGGAACTTCACTTCATGCAGTTGCTCTCAAGGCAGGCAGGTTCTGCATTATTAACTCTAATCATATACTTAATATGTATGCTAAGTGTGGCAAGCTCAGCCTTGCACAGAAACTTTTGGATGAAATGCCTGAAAGAAATATTGTCACCTGGTCAGCCTTGATCTCTGGGAATGACCAAGCAGGGAATCCTGTAGCAGCAGTCAATCTTTTCATCAAAATGAGAGAAGAAGTGCTTCCCAATGAGTTTACGTTTGCTAGTGTTCTAAATTCTTGTGCCAGCCTCCGGGTGTGGCGACTTGGGCGACAAACTCATGCTCTGTCCATGAAGTCCGGGTGTTCGTCTATTTCTTTTGTTTCAAACTCACTGATATCCATGTATATGAAACTTGGTGAATGCAGTGATGCTGTATCAGTTTTTTGTGAAGCATCTATGCTTTGTTCTGTATCATATAATTCTTTGATTACTGGGTTGGTAGAAAATAAGCAATCAGAAAAAGGGTTTGAAATGTTTAAAGTTATGTGTCAAGAAGGTCTTGTTCCTGACTGCTTTACTTTCATGGGGGTCGTGGGAACTTGCTTTGATCCAGTTGATGAGTGGAGGGGAATGCAGCTACACTGCCAGACGATTAAGCTCATGCTTGATTCTGTTGCTGCAGTCGGCAATGTATTGATTACTATGTATACTAGGTTCAGTATGATAGAAGCAGCTGAGATGGTATATAGATTGATTGCACAAAAGGATGTCATTTCTTGGAATACTATGATTGCTTCATTTGCTCATTGTGGTGAACATGTAAAGGCATTGGGCATCTTCAGGGAAATGGAAGAGAAGGTTTCTGTGAGCCCAGACAAATACAGCTATGCGAGCGTTCTTTCTGCATCTGCAGGCTTAGCTTCTATGCGGCATGGTAAGCAGGTTCATGCTCATTTATTGAGAACAAGGCTCGATTGGGATGCAGGTATCGTGAACTCCCTTGTTAACATGTATGCTAAGTGTGGTTGTGTTGAATATGCATTTACCGTGTTCTCTCAAGTGGGTGGTGGCGATGCCATGTCATGGAATTCCATCATTGTTGGATATGCTAATAATGGACTAGGAGAAAGAGCTCTAGAAATGTTCAATTGCATGAAGGCTGCAGGGGTTAAACCCGATTCTATTACATTTCTGGGGCTTTTGACTGCCTGCAATCATGTTGGACTTGTGGATGCGGGCAAAGACTTGTTTAATTCTATGGACACTGTTTATTCAATTCCTCCTTCCGTGGAGCATGTTTCCTGCCTCATTGATTTATTAGGTCGGGCAGGGCAGTTGGTGGAAGCCGAAGAGTATGTGGAAAAGTACAAGTTGGGGGAAAATCCTGTTATTTTAGGTTGCCTACTGTCAGCTTGTCGCCTACGAGGGGATGTTGTTATGGGAGAACGAGTCGCGAGTAGGCTCCTAAATCTTCAACCTGCTACAACGTCGCCGTATGTTTTGCTCTCGAGCTTGTATGCTTCCGATAAGATGTGGGTCGATGTAGCCAAAGCAAGGAAGATGCTCAAGGACAGTGGCCTGAAAAAGGAGGCGGGCTATAGTTTGATAGATGTGAATGGTTGCGTTCAAAAGTTCACCATAGGTGACTTTTCTTTTTGTAGAATGGATGAGATGCTTAGCTTGCTCAATAGTTTCAAGTGCAGTTTAGATGAAGAACTCAAACAATGTTTGTAGAATCCGGATTCTACATTGGATTTTATTTTATTTTTGGTAGAAGCTGGATCGGTAGGATCGGCTGAAAATTTTCAAAGCCTATATTGCAAGTGTTTTTGTAAAATTTGATTTCCTTTTATAAGATCATAATATGATGTCATGATTTTGTTCAGGCCCCAGGGTATTAAGTGTCATTCAGTTTGGAGAGCTTTCCCGCTTAGACTAAAATATTTTCAAATCCAAACACAAAAAGGTTTGGTCAGGAAATTTTATATGTTTGGAAATGTTGTATGTTAATGTGTGGGTCGAATCAGATTATGTCATGTGTTACACAAATTCTATAGTTAGTAAAATGAAGGATTTTTAAGGGATGTATGAGGCAGGTATTACAACTAGGTACGCGATATGATGGACCAGAGGTGCGGCTGAGTCATCACGGCGACCTGAAATTCCCATAAACCTCGAGGATCTTGATATCGGTGCTCCTCCTCCTGGATTCCCTCACAAGTGGCTATGTGATCCTCCTATCCCAGGTTCCGATTCTAGAAATCAGGTGGCAGTGAGTGGTTTAAAGCCTTGAAAAGCATTCGAAATCCAAGAAGATCAGCCACGGGTAGCTTGTTTTATGACTCAAAACTAGTTTGTTCTTGCTTTTGTTGTTGTCAAGCCTGCATTCATAGACATGTTACTTTTGTGTTTAGTATTACTGTCAGAAAAGGCATAACTTTTGTAGTTTGTTGTTGACATGTTGTTGGTGCTGGTGCTGGTGATTGTTAACTTTTGTAGTTTGTTAAACTGTTTATGTTTCGATCATGGCTAACTAGTACATCGATATAATGTGCGTGCATAACTTATAAGTGCTGGAGTATTGACTAAACTGAGCATTTTGAGTGCAAATTGTTTCTTGATCTGTGCAAATTGTATCGATTTTTTTGTGTATCATTTTCGGAGCTTAGCATCTATTTTGATAAACGTTGATGCAAAATGTTGTGAACTAATATATCTATTTAATGAGCAGGATGAGTGCAGGACGAGTGCAGGACGAGTGCAGGACGAGTGCAGGAAGTGTCGATTATACTGAGCATTTGCGTAAGGATGGTTTCTCTGCGACGACTTATTTAGTTCATTCTACCGTTTTGTAAAGTCTACTGTTGTAAAATGTGATTTGCTGCTTTGGTGATTGTTCTTACATCATGTTGTGCTAGATGATGCTTAAATGACGTGTGTGTTTTTTGCCTTGGAAATCAATGTCGTAAAAATTCTACTACAAAATCTTCCACACTTCATCATCTATACTGCTGCTCCTTGATTTTCTTGAGGATTGGAGGACGGCCTGAAGAACTCTCTCCAGCTTCCCTGAAAAATACAAAGGGAAATCAATGTCATAAAAGTATTCAACAACTGCAAAATCTTCAACACCTTATTTTCTTACCCTTTCCTTATTTTCTCGAGGGTTGAAGGATAGCCTGAAGAACTCTCCCCAACTGGCGGGAAAAACATCCTGGCGGAAATAGGAGGAAAACCAGGAGGAGCACATGCATCATAGGGATCCACCGGTTCAGCAACCATGGACGGGCGCAGTCTGCTGCACATGACGCAGCTAATTCTCTTCTGTCTCGACGCATAAACCTGAAGGCAACGTACAGTGGTAGCCCGCGGTCCTCTAACCACCCCCGGAAAAGGCTGAACCGGAACCACCACTGATCCATTCCACCATCTCCTGTACTCCACACTCAGGTCCCCTTCAAACGGCCGCGCTGGGAGGTACAAGCTGAAGTCCCGCGAAAACGCTGTCCTATAATCATCCCACGCGTCAGCAGCTGACTTGGCCTTCCGAGGAATGAAGGCTGGGATATCCTGATCAAGTCCAAGCTGCAATGCCACACGATGGGGCTGGTATGGCTAATTCCCATCCATCCCAACCAAAACGCTCGTTCTCAGGCAACGAGCATACGCCTCAACAGGAACCATCCTTCTTGCTCTTTGTACACCCGGGGAAAGGACCACTCATCTGCAGCCATACAATACGGCCTCCAGATGAAAATATCGCCACAATTGTTGATAATCGGGCGAACATTTTCACATTCCTGCCTCCCCAACAGGTGCCAACGAGCAGCTCTCAACTCACCTAAATTCGAGAACTTTGGCTGCGGCCTGAAAACCAGAAACCGCTCCCACACCCACAGCTGCACAAACTGCAACGGCGCCCAAAGGCTCACATCCAAAATGGTTTCTTGAACCTGATTCAGATCCCCATTCTCAGCCCGAGCCTTCATCTCAGCCTCTCTCGGAGCATATGCATCAGCCGTTGTCCCATACAGAACCCCCAAATCGCGATACACATTAGCTAAAACAGCGGGGGCAAGGGCTACCTGAACCCCCCCAGACAGAGATATAGCAACTGGAAATACATAGTCCCCCACCCTATCAACATCATTTCCAGGAAAAACAAACCTGGAAATCCACAAAGACAGAAAAGCCAAATG
>JAULKM010123109.1:0-20620 GCA_032355605.1 Rubia tinctorum | reverse complement strand
GGGGCGGGGAGGGGGTGGATGCGCGGGGGGGGGCGGGTGGGGGGTGGGGGCGGGGAGGTGGCGGAGAGGAGGAGACGGAGTAGAGGAGGAGGCAGAAAAAGGAGACAGGCAGAAAGGGGGGAGAATTTTGGATCTGAAAATTTAGGGTTGAGGAGTAAGGGTTTTTGGGAATGAGTTTAGTTATGAAAAAAATTAAAAATTGTAAGGGTAATTTTGTCTTTTAGAAAGTTGAAGTTTAATAAATTGGAAAGTGTGCAAATTTGTTTGGAACACTCATAAAAGAAAAGTGTGAAGATTTTCTTGGAACGAAGGGAGTAAGAGAGTTTAACCTAACATCTCCTGTATATTACAGGAAAATTTACCGCACCCTAAAAAATGGGGCACATCCAAAGACGTCACCCATCTTTTTAGAGTTCTTGAGTTACATGAGCACGATGGATTGGTGATCCACATCTCTATGCCTTATCCTCAAGAAAAAAAGAATGGAATTTCATTGCAATCTCACTGTGAACTTGAAGTTAAGAGGATGCAGTACAGCTACAAACACGTCAGACATATAAAACAAAACTATGGTTCTTCCCAACTCAGCCTATAAATGTAAAAATCAACTAAAAAGACATATTTTCCCAATCCCAAAGCACTAAAAAGAAAATATCAACAAAAGAATTTTTTTTAACAAAAATAAGATATTGAATTGAAGGGAAAGTTGTAGTAAGAGTTGCATGTTCATAACACTACGACAAAGAATTATATAAGTAACTTTATATAGGAACGCTTATACAAAAAGCGTCCAAATAAATGTATATTATGACGCTTATGAATTAAACGTCCCAAAATTGTGTGACACTTGTTGAAAGCATCCTAATAGAGCATGTAATTAAAACATTACAAAATGGCCCAATATAAGAAAAAATTGGGACATTTATAAGCGTCCTAATAGATATATATTAGGACACTTATAAATTAAACGTCCCAAGAGAATATAACAGGACCATAGAAGCAACCCTATATCTTACTAGATGGTCGCTTAATAAAGCGACTCATGATCTATAGGGACTAGCGATAACGGGTCGTTTAAGAGACACTTTTAAAAACGTCCTATCAATGGAAGCGTCCTAATAGAGATCTATTGGGACGCATTTTAGCATCCCAATAACCTATTTGTGTTGTAGTGTTCAAATAACCCAATTAATCATACCCGGGACCGGTCCAATGTATTTGGGACTAGTGAAAAACTTGGGCCCTTATATATATACTAGTTTATTTTTAATACAAAATACAAAATGAATATTTATTAGAGATTGTAACAAAATCAAGTGCAATATTAGGAGCTCACTCCATACTTATTTTTATAAAAAAATAAAAAAATAATACAAAATAGAGGGGACATAAATCAAGGTGTGAAAAAAAAATTCTTTGTTTGAATCATCTAACATAATATTCCAAATTTAGTAATGTCTTTAATCTTTAATTGATTATAGTAAAATTTAAAAAAAAAATTTTATACCAAGTATATTCATAAATTTTCTATAAGTAATGTATAAACTTTATTTTTAGACCGTGTATCTTGATTTTACTAATATTCATTATTAATGTTCTATTTTAGAGAAAAAAATTAATTTGCAAAATTTTTAAGTATACAAAGAAAATAATGTCATGTAGAATTGATAAGGAAACTATGTAAATTTAAATAATTATTTTCTTGATCGATTAGTAAGTGGCGATCTTTACAAGATAAAGGCAAGAAAAATAAAAATAACAAACTCACCATTCTTCTTCAAATTTAAAATAACTTAGAAAATTTGGACCAACAATAGTTCAGAAATTTTGATCTATTGGCCAGTTATCACTTTCAATTTAATTATTATTAAATTATTTATATTATCCTTTTAATTTCTACTTTTTACATATTATTGTTATTGTTTACTCACAGAAAGTAAGAACTCAATTTATCATTAAATTCAAATTAATGACATTTTGAATAGATCAAAAGTTCATTATATCAGTCTTAAATTAATGAACGGTGCACTGATTTCGTTCTTTTTAATTAAACTCAACTAAACTAAATTGAACTCAATACAATTAATTATTGTTAACAATTAAACAAAATAAAATAAAATTAAATATATTGAACTATTAATTTAAAAGGTGTAAATTGCAAATAATTTTTTTTTAAAATCACTACCTAAATTCTCCTTTTTCTTCTCCAAACTATTTGTAAATATGATTGGGTTAATAAATGGCCCATTGATTTTTCATCAATAATGAGTATTAAATATATAGGGGTACGAACTAAAGTTTAATTGGAACAAGATTTTAAATTCTATAAGGAAATTACCATCTATAATCTAAGCTATAAAAAACTAATTCTATAAGGTATTTACCATTTATAACCTTTAATACAAGGAAATGATTTCTATTTCCTTATCACCCTCTCTCAAGTTGGAGCATGATGAACAAGAATGCTCAACTTGCGAAATTTTTTCTGAAATTACTAATATTTAAAAATAAAAATGATAAACATAAATTTTCTTAGAATGTGATTCAACTTTAGCAGCGATAGAAGTAGAAACATCAACATTAACAGTAGCACCCAGTAGAGCAACATTCAAATTCATTAGCAGTAGTAGCAACAACATTAGATTCGGGATTCGACATATCGGAGATTGGAAGAAATCAGTCGACGATTACGTTGAAAATTTGATCGACGGGTTGCAACAGGAGAACCAAAAGTCGGTGGGCTATGATAGAAGATAGCAACGAATAGTGGACAACATTAACAATGAAATGGGCAACAAAAGTCGGTAGGCTGCGACAGCAGATAACAGTGAGCAGCGGACGACAATAACCACGAAACAACAAAATTCGGCGAGCTGCAACAGCAGATAGCGGCGAGCAGCGGAAAACAACAATAACGAAACGACAAAACAAGTCGGGTGGCGACGACGTGAATCTATATTGGGCTACGGTAGCAGATAGTGTCAGCCAACATCGAGATGGACCTCGTTTATGGTTTTCAAGATATTTGGCTCTGATACCATGTAAAATATAATCACGTTAACAAATGGTGCATTGATATCTCATCAATGACGCATCTCATTAATGATGAGTATTACAATATATGGGGTTACAAACTAACCTACAAGAAAACTAATTCTATAAGTTACCTACCATTTATAAGTTTTCATACTATGAAAGAGTTTCTATCACTATTAATGATGAGTATTACACATCATAGAGTACATCTCTTGAAACCAATCTTTCCATAAGTTATGGAAAAACTAATCTTTAAACTAGAAATTAGGAAAAATTAAAATAAATTTTCTAGTTGCATTAATCGGCTCATAAACTTATAACTATTGCACGTTGCATAATAAATTTTTAATATTTCAACTAATTTTTTTTACCTTTCTATAATTTTAATTTAACAACGATTTTTCTCAAACTTTGCCCACATAATAAACTACAGCAGAAAAAGAAAACATATCAGAATGAAAAGTACTTAAGGGTGGTAAAATGAACTTCAATCCACGAACAAAAAGGTTGTTCAAATTTTTACCCATCTAGGTATCGATGAAATGCATTTTGAATAAAATGGATAAATAAGGAATTAAATTGATAGTTTTAAAATACATACTGGACAGCTTGAGTAATGAGTTTGAAAGAATAATTTCCCGTGTCGAATAATGTATTACTGATGAGAATAAATAGAGTATTAAAGGAAGGTTAATACTAGTACAACTCTGGTCTAGTCAACAATTCTATCTAGAATCAAATCAAATCAATCGAATACTTGATTTATTCTAACACCCCCCTAAGCTAAGCGTCGGATGCTCGTCGACGTAGAGCCTGGATATGAAGAACTCAAACAGCGGACGAGAGAGCTCTTTGGTGAAGATGTCCGCAATATGAAGAGAAGTAGGAACATGAGCAACGTGCAGCTTGCCAGAAGCAACCAACTCTCCAACAATGTCGATGTGCTTCGCTCGCTTGTGAGCAACTGGATTTTGAGTGAAAAAGATTGCGCTATTGTTGTCACTTAACAGTAACGGAGAACCAGACAATGAAACTCGATGATCTCAAAGAAAATGAGTCATCCAAACAACCTCCGAATCAGCGTTGGAAAGAGCATGATACTAAGGCTCGGTGCTGGAACGAGACATTGTCGGCTATTTCTTGACACTTCAGGAAACAAGGTTACCACCAAGAAAAAATAGCATATCCATTGGTGGGTAAGCAAGTCTCTAGACAGCGGGCCCAATCGGCATCAGAATACCCCAATAGCTCAGGAGAACTAGCAAACTGAAAAGTGAGACCAAAATGCAGTGTGCCTCAAACATAACGCAGAATCCTTATAACAGCAGTAAAATGATCGTCTCTACGGTCCTGAAAATACCTGCTAACTGTGTTGACCGAGAAGGCCAAGTCTGGACGAGTGATGGTTAAGTACTGAAGATTCCCCAATAGTGAACGATACAGAGTCGGATTTTTGAACGGGGGACCGGTCGAACTGTGCAACTGAGAACCTAGCACATATAGTGTAGAAACTAGGGCAACATCAGATATCCCAGCACAAGTGAGAATGTCTCGTGCATACTTTGCTTGACCCAGAAGCAAGCCCAATGAAGTAGGCGAAACTTCCAAGCCAAGAAAGTAGTGAAGTACGCCGAGGTCCTTAATAACAAACTCCCGATGTGTTCGAACAATGAACTTCCGAATAAGAGTCGAATCGTTACCTGTAAGAATGATGTCGTCGACATACACAGAAGATACATTAACGATGATCCCCGCGAAAGAACAAATAGAGAAGTGTCGGCTGAGTTGTACTGAAATCCAAGCTAAACCAAATAAGTGTTGAACCGCTGAATCCATGCTCGAGGAGCTTGCTTTAGACCATAAATGATCTTCTGCAAGCGATGAACATAATCTGGATGAACAGGGTCCTTATATCCAATAGGTTGCTTTTATATAAACTGGGTATCGAGTACGCTATTGAGAAAGGAGTTCTTGAAATCCAGCTGATGAAGCGGCCACAAATGCGTAGTGGCAATGACAAGAATTGTCCGAATAGTGGAGGCTTTGACTACATGACTGAAGGTGTGATTAAAGTCAAAACCCGGAATCTGAGAGAAACCCTCTTGTACAAGGCGAGCCTTGTAGCGATCAACCGTGCCATCAGGATGATACTTCAGCCGATAGACTCATATGGAGCTAACAATGTTGACATCAGATTGGTGAGGAACTAAATCCCAAGTGTGCTGGCCACGAAGAGCAGCTATCTCATCTATAGCAGAAATCCAAGATGAATCCTGAAGCATAAGTCCATGAGTGACAATATCCAAATAATCTCTGAGCTAAATAGCTCTAATCGCTGATCGAGTGGACATGCGATGAGTGCAAGCCAAAGGAGAAGATGCCGGAGGAGTGGAACCGACCAAGGATACTAGTGAAGAAGAAGCTGAGCTGGAAGGAGACTGAGCAGGTGAACTGACCGACAGAGAGGTAGGAGGCGCCTGTTGGGGTGCTGGTGGCGGATTAATGGCACAATAGAGCAAGGAAGTGAAGGAGATGTAGTCGGCACAGGAGAAACGGTAGGCAGAAGAGGTGCTGAATCAGGATCAGGATCAACAAAGGCGGAAACATATAACACTGAAGGTGGAGAACCGATCGCCGAAGGAATGGATACGGAAAATGGAAAGCACATCTCGTCAAAACGAGCATGTCGAGTGACATAGATTCTTCCAGTAATGCGATCTAGGCACCGAAAACCTTTATACTACGAGCTGTAACCAATAAATGCACATAGAATACTACGAGGAGACAACTTGTGGTCTGCAAATGGGCAAATGAATGGGAATACCAGACAACCAAAAGCATGAAAATTATTATATATATATATGGGTACTCGGCTATTAATAACTTCACACAGTGATCGTCCGCTAAGAACATGAGTAAGCGATTGATTTATGGTAAAAGTGGCTGCAGAAAATGTGTCAGGACAATGGGAGAGAGGGATATGGGAGTGATACAACATAGACAAACCCATCTCAGCAATGTGGCGGTGCTGGCGCTCATCCTGACCATTCTGCTCAAGAGTATATGGGCAAGAAATCTGATGATGAACGTCATTTGTCTGAAAGTGAGAGCGTAAGCGATCATTTACGTAATCAATCCCTCAATCACTCTGAAACACCTTAATGGTGGAAAAGAACTGATTCTCCACAAAAAGCCTCAAACTGGCGATAAACATCCCAAAAATTAGACTTGCGGGGCGCAATGGATAAAATCATGAGAGTCGGGAATGATCATCAAGGAAAATGGCACATTAGGCAAAACCATTAGCAGATAAAATAGGAGAGGGTGCCCATAAAATACAATGAATCATATCGAGTACCCTAACAGCACGTTTATCATTTGAATAAAAAGATGAAAGTTTCCCTTTAGCCTTTTCACACGCTTCACAAAGGGCGGGCTTGGGAAAAATTTATGAGACTGATAAGGATCCAGAAGCACGTAAACCAGAAATAATGTAATACAGAACATGACCAAGTCTAGCATGCCAAGTTTCAAAAGATGCACGAGACTTATTCGATTCCACAGTAGATAACAATACAGATGCACCATAGTCTAAAACATAAAGATTATCTTTAATATGACCGTGATCCAAAGTCTCCCTGGTGATTTTATGCCGAATAATAAATGAGCGATCATAAAAGAAATTGACACAATTTAAATCCCGAGTTAATTTGCTAATTGAAAGCAATTTTTTAGTGATATCAGACACAATAAGTACATCATAAAGAGACAGAGACTTAGAAATATGAGAATCACTGACATGAGTAATAGTGAGGTGAGAACCATTACCAACATAGATGCGGGAAGAACCATCATAAGGCATCACATGATCAACAGCTATGGAGGATGATGCCATGTGTTTTGTGGCGCCAGAGTCTGCAATTCACTTGGACCCATCGTGTCATCGATGATGAGAAAAACCAGCATATTTCCAAAAATTACACCATTAGGACCCAAAATTAGCAATATCATAGAGGGCGTTCAACAAGAGAACAAAATCACACCAAAAAACACTTCTGGCGCATGCAATAGACGCACTGATATGTTAGGCGCGTGTATCAGACTCGCAGAGAAGAGTGGACATGCGTGTTTCTCACACGTGAGTGTCAGGACGCGCAGGTGTAACCTTGCTTGTGCGTGAAAATCACGCGCCGGATCTACTCGCTGGACACGGACGCTGAAAAAGGCAATTTGGTAGCCAAATTGCTGACCACAAAATCCTGAGAAAGAGGCCGAGCAATACGTCGGAGTTGATGAATTGGCTATCGGAGAATAGAGAAGATGGCCTACCTGTTGAAGAAGAATGCACTACGCCGGAGATCGAAAGACGCCGCCTGAGATTCAAAGGAACACTGTTGGAAAATGCCGACCGATTTGATCTCGACAAAAGGGAACCCAAGAACACCATTGTGGAGAACGACCCGAACGCCAAAAGGGCTTGAACTCTCCGGAGAATGGAAACCCAAGAACACAATTTCCCGGAGAACAAGAACGTCGACCGCCAGAAAATTTGAGGGCGAAGCTGGTTGTTTATGGAAAGAGAAAAATCGTCGGTGACTGTCGGAAATTCACTAGAAGTTGATTGGAAATTTTCCGGAAAGAGACGCCGGTGGGAAGGTTGTGATAATAATGGAAAAGAAGAAGAAAGAGAGGAAAAAAATTAGGAATTAGGGTTTAGGATTTAGAATCAGAACTTGCTCTGATACCATGAAAGAATGATTTTCCGTGTCGAATAATGTATTACTGATGAGAATAAATAGAGTACAAAAGAAAGGTTAGTACTGGTATAACTCTAGTCTAGTCAATACTCTATTTAGAATCTAATCAAACCAATCAAATACTTGACTTATTCTCAGAGTTGACAACAATTTCTATAAAAATAATTAGTAGTACGAGTTTATTCACTTTTCTCCATGTTCAACATGCCTGTTGAGTTTTTTAAAAATATGTTTGAAAAACAAAGTTTCATAAAATCATAAACTATCTCCAGTTTATATTTAAACTTAAAGATAAAATTTTATAAAAATACAAGCAATTTTAATTTATGTCTAACCCCATATAGGTTGAAATAAGGACTCGTGTGGATTGAACCATCTCATTGATGGCATTTTTTAACCTATTGATTGGGTGGTTTTGTATCCGTAAATTGAATAATTTTGAGTGAAGTGCATATATAATCCTATATAATTCACATAAGTGCAAATATAATCTTATATAGTTAGTGTATGTGCAAATATAACCCTGTGATAATTGAAAGTGCAAATATAACCCTAGATAGTTAGCGTGTGTTCAAATATACCTTTTCCGGCAGATTTAGGTCGGAATTTGATGAAAAGTTGATTTTATCCCTCTATTTTTTATTTAAAAATGAAAAAAGAAATTTACTATTATGCCCCTAATGTTTCTTCTTCTCCTAAATCCTAACCCTAATCATCCTAACACCCGCCTCCTTAATTTTCTGGGCCGCCTAACCCTCCAATTGAACTCCTTCTGGAACGCTGCCGTCGGCGTTCGGGTCAATGTTCAGATTGAGGAGGCTCGACCTAAGCTTCAAAAAGATCACCAGAGCGTTCCCCCGACTCTCTCCGAACCTCATCCAACTCGCGGCGAAAGGGAATTCGTTATACAGTGGGTTGAACCAGTTGGAAGTGGTGGAGATTGGCGGGAGGGGTGGTTGGGGGACCAAGATGGCACCGGAGAATGAGTTCGATCGAAGGGAGGGGTGGCCGGGAGAAGCTAGATGACGTCGTGAATTCGTTATACCAGTCTATTTCAAAGCCCGCATTCAAAGGGTTGACCCAGTTGGAAGTGGTGAAGAACGGAGGGAGGGGTGGCTGGGGAAGCCAGATGGCGCCTGGAAGTCGTTACATGGGTCACTTTCGAAAGCCGCATTCGACGGGTTAACCCAGTTGGAAGTGGTGAAGATCGGAAGGAGGTGTGGTTGGGGGACCCAGATGGCGCCGAAGAAGGAGTTCGATCGGAGTGAGGGGTGGCTAGGGTTGGCGAGAGGCAGCCGTAGCGGCGGGAGAGGTGGCTAGGGATGGCGGGGGATGCCCTAACATCGGGAGGGGTGGTTGGTGGTGGCGGGTGGTGGTGATAACACAGGCGGAGGCACAGAGAAGGTGGTGGAGGCACGACAGAAGCACGGCGACGAGGTGGCAGAATGCTGCAACAAAGGGCATTTTTGTCCTTTTAATTTTTACATTAGGTTGAAAGGGCATTTTAGTTATTTCCGGTTGGTCAATGGCCGGAAATGACCAGTTAATGCCGGAATACAGTATTTAGGGCTATATTTGCACTCATGTAAAGTAGTTAGGGTTGTTTTTCCCCAAAAATTATCTCAGGGTTCTATGTGCACTTAGTGAAATATATATGGTTAAATTTGTTAGGCAAAGTCTTGGGAAATTTTGCATTTTTATGCGCATATGGAAAGACGGGGTTGATTCAGAATTATAGAAAGGTAAAATGTTTTAGTTGCAATATTAATTATGCAACGTGCAGTGGTTATAAGTTTATGACCAAATTAATGCAACCCAGAAATTTTGTCTTAATTTTTTAATTTATAATTTAAACATTGATTTTTTCATAACTTATGAAATATCTGAAGAGACATACTCTATTTTCTAACCATAAAACTCCATCCGCAAGTAAATATTTCATTTATGATCCGTGTCGAATTGGTTGGATTCTTATTATTTTTTCTAATTATTCATATAATTCATTAATTCAGGTTTAATCCGGTCATACATTTTTCATCTTTTCACTCTACTCCCATCTTATTCATCTTCTTGTATAAGATGGAAACATGTTCGTTGTTTTGTTGAACTCTGAAGTTTGACTGAAATTCGGGCAGGCGTGAGAGATTATGGGAAAACCCACGTGTTTAGATTATTGCGATTTCCAATACTTTCCACTTTTGTTAATCGCATCCAACTGAAACCAATTCACCACGCACAATGTCCATTTTTCTAAGAGTCCGTCAACGAGTAAAATAATCCTTCCTTTTCTCTATATTTAACGCCAGACAGGTAGATTTTTGAACGTAGAGAAATAAAATGAGTGAATTATAAATAAAAATATATATCATATAATAAAAACAATCAAAGAAAAAAAGTGTGTCAAATACAATGAAAATGAGGGAATGCGATTTTTTTAAATTTTTTTATAGGATGTGACTTGTGAGATAACTATGATATTTTTAATTTATAAGAGTATATTTTAATTTTAATTTATATCTTACGTGCTGATTTATAAAATGTAATACCTAAATTTAAAATATAAAGATATATTATAAAATAGTATAATATTAAAATTATAAAATATAATGCTCAACTTAAAGAGCATAACTTGAAACTAAAATTACAACAATTCTTTAATAAATATCATTTCTTAAAAATTAAGCCATGTCTGAGGTACCCTTTCCTTGTTTTTCATATTTTTTTCTTAATAGATGAACTATATTCATTCGTTCATATACTACCTCCATTCCACTAACAATGGCATCATTTTTTTAAACTGAAAATAGTCTTAAAATTTAATTATCTTATATTTTAAATAGTATATAAATAAAAATATCATCATGTGAGATGTCTTTGTGACACAGTTAGAATATCAAAAGAGATACACAAGCACTAATTTTGAAGAATAATTAAAGGCTGCAAGTACAAATCATAGGTTTTGATTCTGGAGTCCACCAAAAAGAAAATATTCCCAAAAAATATTATTGTGAAAGATAAATTCTCGGAATAGTACAAAAGATCCTTAAATACTATAATGATACCCTAGGATGATAAAAAAGGCAATTCGGAAATAATTCCGAAATAAAACAAAAATCAGGAAACACTCAAAAACAGTAAATTGTCGTTTTGAGTCCTTAAACGAGCTCTGGTGTATACCTAGCCAAACTAGAGACTGCTAACTTCTAAATCCCAACCAATCTTGATTCACGAACAACCAATACCATTTAGCCGAGAAGTTCAAGTCAACAGCGAGTCGATAAAAAAGGAACAATGTGATCATATATTCAACTATAAACCGAGAAAGGTGTCACGTAGACACGAACCGAAAAGATAGTGATCACGATGCAACCCACGATCTCAAACCCGAAGAATGTGGAACCATAACCACGAAAGACTATAAATACAAGAAGAACAACAGTGGCTTAGGTAAGAAAGACTAAACTAGGAAATTCTAGTTCTCTAAGAAAAGTACTGACTTGAACGTCAGAGTGTTTTTCCTGGAGTTACTTCCAGGATATGTCTTGCAGGAGGAGATACTTTACGGTGAACAACTAGCATCTTACTTGATCAGATTACCACATCATTTGGCGCCGTCTGAGGGGAACGATTTTTTTTCCGTTTCCGAATCCTTTAAGTAAAAATGGTGTTCACCAGAAGTGAGAAAATCCATAATCATCAAACACAGGAACAAGCGGTTAGACGCAACAATAGCATGCATCCCAGCCAAAATCAAGCCTACGTCCCTAGTAGAAAAAAGGAAAACAACAAGCAAGATACGGAAGATGACGAGGAGGAAGCAAAGTCTCCTAATACAAACCAAGAGAAGTAAAGGAAAGCGTTCACAGCTTCCTAGAAGCAAACATAGAAAGCATGTATAACCAGTTCTTGGTAATGCTCAAGCCAAAATCTCCAAGGGCACATAAGAGACCAAGTCAAGGCACGAGAATCTTGTGTACGAGGATGAGTTAAGGGAGATAGTGGAAGACGACGATGCGGATAAATCACCACTAGCACCACATCTTAGGGATTTTAAAATGCCAACATATTTCAAGATTCCTCTGCACGTTAAGACCTATGATAAAACTATAGACCCGAAATAATTTCTGCATTTATATCGCAACCGCATGAGATTTTGCGATGCAGAAATCGAATTAGTATGCACGGATTTTCCTATTTTCTTATCGGGAACAACGATCACATGGTACGAAGACTTGCCAAAATGAAGCATTAGGTCATGGGCACATTTGTCAGATTTATTTTTGGGTTGCTTCTATCCGAAGCAAAGGTTCACCAAAATAATCACAGACCTAAACAACATTGCTCAGCAAAGTGATGAGAGCCTGACAGAGTATCATAATCGGTTCGTCACCGAAAGCTTGCAAGTTCGAGATTTGTCATTCCAATCTTCCTTGGGCGCATTTATAGGGGGCATGCGATCATGAGAATTCTATAAAAAGATCACGAAGAACATGCCCGAAAACCCAAGGGATTTGAAAACAATGATTGAGCAACATGAGAGAACGGAAGAAGTAAATAACCGCAAAATAGAGCGGGAGCGAGGTAAGAAAATAATGATGAAAGAACACAAAGAGGGTTTATAAAGAAAGGAAAAGGAACAACCCCTTTTAAGGGAAGAGAACCAGGGATGCAGGTCGCAATACCAAGATACACCCCTAACAAAGTCAAGAAAGGAAATATGGCAAACACATAGAGAGTTGTTCCGCAAACTGGCACCGATGATAGCACCCCCTGACAAAAGATATGGGGAATACTACTGTGCCTTCCACAAAGATCATGGCCATGACATCAAATATTGTAGAGATCTGAGAAGGCAGATCGAAGAGAACCTGAGAAATGGCTATCCGAGCCAATACGAGAAAGAAGATGGGGGAAGCCGATACAACAAAACCAACAAGGAAGGAAGCTCCATAGATAAAAGGCAGGGTGTAGCAAACAACAGAAATAAGAAGATGACAACGGTGATGGATTACAATAAGGACCCAGCAACTGAAGCTCCAGAAAAAGTAATCATCTCTATACATAGGTCAACAGAGTCACTATCCACCAATGCTTGGAAAGTCACGACTAAGTATTTCCCACCACAGGAGCCTGCCGACAAGAGATTTCATTTGGACAAGACAATTACATTTAGTGATGAGGATGTAGTTCCAAATGCTTCACCTCATAATGACCCAATGGTCATCATCGCTAAAATTGGAAATGTAGCTGTTCATAGAGTATTTGTGGATGGCGGAAGTGCAGTCGAAATCCTATTTGTTGATTGCTTCAATAGATTTGGGTTCAAGTAGACTGATCTAAAAAGGTTTACATCCTCATTAGTAGGATTTATAGGAAAAGCAGAGACACCCTTAGCAAACATACAATTGTACATCACCATTGGGGAGACTGATAGAAATTGTACCATCATGTGTGACTTTGTGGTCATGGATGCACCAAGCTCATTTAACGCCATCATTGGAAGACCATGGATGAATATAGCAAAGGCGATATGGTCTCCGTATCTTTTAGTAATGAAGTTTTCGACTCTAGCTAGAATCTCAACAATAAGAGGAAACCAAGAGACAGCGAAGCAGCGTATGGTCACCGCGATGAAAGTAGGAAAAACTTTGGAGCAAGCAAAAATGATTAGCACTATTTCAGATAACGGCTTACTCAGGCAAGGGGAGTTAGCAGTAGATATGGGGGAAGAAACTGAAGTCATTACTTTGGATGATGAAGACACTTCTAAGTGTATTAAAAGAGGGAAGCATCTTCCACATCCACAGAAGAAAAAAATGTCATCCAAATCTGACGAAGCCACAAGGACACAAAACATGGGAGGAGTTGACCCAGGAATGGCTACCCACTATTTGAACATCAGCGATTTAGTAAAACCAGTCAAGCAGAAGCAATGAAGCTTTGCTAGTGATAGGCAACGGGCAATTGAAGAAGAGGTGAAAGCTTTGATTCAGGAGGGTATCCTTAAGGAGATAATGTATCCCAAATGGTTGGCAAACCCAATGATGGATAAAAAAGATAACGCATGATGGAGAATATGTATACTGATATGAATAAGGTATGTCTAAAGGAATGTTATCCTCTGCCTATGGTTGACTAGTTGGTTGAAGTGATCTCGGGGTACAAAGTTCTTATTTTTCTGGATGCATATAAAGGATACCATCAAATACTAATGAACCCAGAAGATGCGGAGAAGATGGCAGTCATAACAAGTTTTGGGATATTTTGTTAAGTGAAAATGTCGTTTGGCCTGAAAAATGTGGGAGCTACGTATCAGAGAGTTGTCAACAACGCATTTCACGATCAAATAGGATGAAATGTGGAAGCATATGTTGATGACATGGTTATCAAGAGTAAAAAGATAGGTAGGTTCGCGGAAGATTTGAAGGAGCCATTGGATACACTAAGTGGGATCGACATTAAGCTTAATCCTAAAAAGTGTATAATTAGAGTAGTCATAATAAAATTCTTAGGATATAGGGTGTGCTCCAGGGGAATCGAGGCCAATCCAGAGAAAATACAGGCTATAGTGAACCTCCCTCAACCGCGAACAGTCAAGGAAATGCAAATATTGATGGGATCATTGACAGCAATCAGTAGATTTGTTTCAAAGGCACTTGAGAAACATTTCCCACTCTTTGAAATCCTCAAGAAGGTAAAAAGTTCAGCTAGAATAAGGAGAGTCAGAAGGCGTATGACTCCTTGAAGGAGCAACTCCAGGAATTGCCTACATTGAGTTCTCCAATCGTGGGAGAAACCTTATATTTGTACTTGTCAATTTCAAAGAATGCAGTCAGTTCAGTTCTAGTATGACAAGAAATACAGAAGTAGATACAAGTATACTACATTATTAGAATACTACAAAGTTCAGAGAGAGCGTACAATCTAGTCGAGAACCTAATTCTAGCTTTGGTATACTTAGCAAGAAGGCCGCGATCCTATTTCGAGAGTCATAGGATAGTTTTTTCTACTGATCACCCAGTCAAGAACATTCTCAGCAAGCCTGAAGCATCTGGTAGAATGACAAAGTGGGCTCTTGAGTTGGGATAATATGAAATCCAATTCCATCCGCGAGCTGCAATAAAGGCCCAGGCTTTAGCAGAATTCATTGCAGAGATGACGAGCGAAGATGCACAAAAAGCGAATGCACAACAGAATCTTGGAATCAATAAATACAAATCCAAGTGGGAAGATGTTTCATGGAAACTATCAATCAAGGAAGGTTGCGGTGCGGGATTGCTATTGGCCAGCCTAGAAGGAGGGGAGCACAAATATTCACTTTGTTTTTACTTTCAGCTCACTAACAACGAAGCAGAATACGAAGCTTTAATATGTGGCTTAGATCTTGCAATCAATATGAAAGTCAAAATCATTAAGGTCTTTAGTGATTCGCATATAGTGGTTCTACAAGTGCGAGGAGACTACGAGGTTCAGGAAGAGCAGCTAATAAAGTATTTGGGAAAAGTTCGTCAGCTCATAACTTAGCTTGAATACTTTGATGCTCAACATGTACCAAGGGGTGAGAACACAAAAGAAGATGGCTTGAGCAAGCTAGCAATAACTGGATTTGATTCATTGCTCGGCCACAAAGATGGTAAGGTATAAGTCATCCCAGTCAGAAGTACGGTAACTACAACCCTGTCATGATGACGCTGATAGAATACTTTGAGAAAGGAAAGTTTTCAGAAGACAAGTTGCAAGGCGATCTCATAACTATACCTACAAAGAGGGAACCTTGTACAAAAAAAGGTTTCTTGGATCCATGGATAAAGTGTATGGGACCATCACAAGCAAGGAAAATCCTAAGGGAAATGCATGAAGGATTGTGTGGAACGCATCAAGGCTCTATAATGATCACAAAGAAGATAATTTAAGCAGGGTACTATTGGTCGAGTATGTTCAACGACACGTACGAATTTGTTCCAAAATGTAAAAATTGCTAGATCAACACTAAGATATCACACAAACCACAGGCTGTTCTAACAAGAATACATAGAGCTTGGCTATTCAGTATGTGGGTAATTGATCTGGTAGGACCTTTTCCAAAGGGTACTGGTAATGCAAGATTCTTAAAAGTCGCGATCGACTACTTTACCAAATGGGTGGAAGCCAAGCCTCTGGGAAGAGTAACAACAGAAGTAGCAAGGAAGTTCGTCTGGAAGAACATAGTTTGTCGCTTCGGAGTGCCATTGCGGACAATGGCACACAATTCACTAGAGGAGTCTTCACCGAATGGTGCTCCAAGTTAGGGATTACACAGAAGTTCACCTCTGTAGCTCATCATCAAGCCAATAGGCAAGTGGAAGTCACCAATAGAACTATAGTTCAGGGTATACAAAAAACATTGGAAGGGAAGCAAACTGGTTGGGTAGATGAAATATCTAATACCATGTGGTCATATAGAACAACTGTTCGACAACCAACAAGAGAAACACCATATAGCCTAGTCAATGGTCATGAGGCAGTAATACCGGTTGAAATCGGGAACTCCTGCCTTCGAGTACAAGTATACAAGGAGGGTGAAAATCCAAAAGTGATGAGATTAGACCTAGATGAACTCGAAGAAAAGAGGCAGAGAGCAATGATTACAGAGGCATATTGTAAGGAGAATATGGCTAGGGCATACAATCAGAAGGTCAAGAAGACGCAATTCCAAATTGGTGACTTCGTTCTACGAAAGAATGAAGTGAGCCTAGCGGAAGAAAAAGGAAAGTTAAGCCCCAAGTGGGAAGGCCTGTACAAGATAGAAAAAGTGCATCGTTCCAACTGCTTCAAGCTAGAGAGATTTGATGGCAGTAGCATCCCCAACACATGGCACATGATCAATCTTAGAAAGTTTTATGTTTAACATCTAAGGAGAAGGGTAAGAAAAACCCAAATGTATAGAACCCGTGAGATGATCATTGTTATTGTCCGCATCCATGTTTTCTTTCCAAAGCGATATTATCGCAGCAGCACATGTTTAATATGAAATTTTGTTTATGGGGAACAATATATTTTTTGTCTCCTATGAAAAATAGTCAACTAAGGCACATCGCAAACAATTAAGTTTAGCAAAATGCGAAGTAACAACTTACAATTTTTTTACTTTTAAGCTATAGATTTTTACAAAGTCGCAAGCTTACTATCGCAAGCTATAGATCTTGCACAAAGACATATATGCCTACAAAACAGCGAACCAAGCAAGAAATAGACCTTGTAGTTCGCACGATACAAAATCTCTAACCTCCAAGCAATAAATCTTGGAACTTCGCAAATTCAACTAAGCAAGCTATATATCTTGCAAAAAGGCAGATATTCTTACAAAATAGCGAAGCAAACAAGCAATAGATCTTGCACGTTCGCAAAGTAAATATCCCTAATTTTGCAAGCTATAGATCTTGTAAATATGCAAACATGCTAGCAATATTAGCAGTGAAATTATACAACTTCGAAAATAAAGCACGAAAATGATAAATGCATCCGTGAATGAATAGTAGTAAATGAAAAAATACTCCCTCCGTCCTTCTTTTAGTATCTTACATCCCTATTCATCAATAAAGTTGATGTTGTTTGTATTGTAAAAATTTATAAATGTGAAAAATATCACATGATACTGCTACATTCATCGTAACACATATTTTTAGAATATTTAATTTTCATAATTTATTTTTAAACATAATTTAAGATAATTAAATCATAAAATCATTATTGAATAGTGACAAAAGAGGAAGTAAGACACTAAAAGAGGTACGGGCAGTAACATTTTTTATGCTCAAACTTTTAAAATTGTATTTTAAAGTTTCTATTTTTTAAAAAATATTATAGGCTCATTCTCATTAACTTATAGAAAATAAGTAACAATTTGTAGTCGATTTGTGCGTAATCGACAGTGCTAGTCTATCTATTTTACAATTGACAAAATAGATAACACCATGCCTAGAATGAGGATTCTTACCTATTACAAAATGGAGTTAGATTTCCACCTCACTCAGACGGAGTGAGATGTGCTTCTCACTTGAACTCCACACCAACATGAGGTATAAGAATTTGCTCCAAAACAACTTCGTGTATAGAGTCTTAAAGACCATAGTTTATACAGGGCGGGAGCTCGAGTTGCTCTTGGTCTAAAGAACATAATGCTCTGCTTGTCTTGGTGGTTGAATGAAAGGAGTTAAATAGGATGAGGCGGTCCACTAGCACCACGATTGCGTCCATCAACCTCGACCTAAACCCACCAGACAAATGTATTAGATCGAGCCGACGCGTCTTGGCTGAAAACAATCACAGTAACATACATTAGACTTGACATTTCTATTTTATAAGTACGAATGTCTCTAACTCAGACCCATTTGGACATCTGAGATAAGTTCGTCTAAGGCAGTGTGATCACTTATAGCTGATCTAAATATCCTGAAACTGTCCAAACTAGTCGTAGTCTACAAATATACTCTTTAACATTAGAGAGATTTGCCAAAAGTATGTTGTTTAAACTAATTTTAATTCGGATTTCTCCTAAACCAGACTCTTTGGAAAACCTATCGAAAGCCTATGGGGTTTTACTGTCTAAAACGGTCGCCGGAAAACCTAAATTGGCAGAGACTTCCTAATTTAATGATCTAGACAAAGAGACCCATTTTTATTGAATATTTCCTTATTTTAAAACTGAATATAACTAAATAAACTAAACTAAAGTTAAAATAAATTTTACAAAACTGAAACCGTAGCAAAGAAACAAAGCACAAAAGAGACCATCCTGACTAAGGTAGGAAAAATGTGGACATATAACCATTTTAGCCCCATTAGCCTTTTTTTTATTTGACCGAATCCGCAATCATCCAATTTGAACGCATCTGACCAACGATTTATTATCGTTTCCTGCGATGTTTCCGCCAGTCATAAAAAAGAAACAATTTTACTGTGATTTTGCACTTTTGTTGCTGAGAGGAGCTTTGAGTTGCTCGTGAGCGAATCCGCTCACCCCTCTTCATCTTCCAGGATCTAACCACCACGACCTTGCTTTTGCTCGTGCACCATCGTTGGTAGTTGTGAATTGTCTTTAATCTTCGTGCGCCGACGTGATCTTCTCTGTGTGACAATTTTCATCTTTTTCTGACGACTGTGAGTGGCGCAATTGTGTCCATCAGCGCGAGACAAGAAGCACATCCTGGTTCTTCGTCGTCTGGGAAACCCCTAGCGGCGAAGAGCTCGCCATCTCGATGCAAATACGAGTAGCCTAGATCTTATTCTTTGGCGATCCCGAACGGCACGGAGTTTGTCTTCTTCATGAGAAGAAGAGCAACACACCTAGATTATTTTCCCTCAGTCTGCCAACTATAGATCTGCAAGAAAGAATATAAAGTACAACTAGAAAACTAGACTACAACTAGAGGAGGGAAGAAGTCGCAGGACCGCCAGATCTAGTGTCAACGGCATCCTCCCTAACTAGAGTTTTTGGGTGGTTTGTAGAAAGGATCTTTATTAGGAGAGAGTTTTTTTTGGTTGATTATGAATATTTAACAAACTATTGTTGTTAAGGTGAAAATATAAAACATCATTAAGGACTGACGCTCCAAAATTTGTGGAATTCTCTCTTCTCTCTCGTACGCTCCTCCCTTTTCTTCTCCGGTTTGGCCTTGCTGCCGCCGCCACCGCCATGGCGGGCCCCATGCCTCTGCCTCCTTTAACCTATGCTAACATCGTTTCTCAACACATTGCTCAACCATATCCCTGAAAATCTAACTCTTATGGAACTACCTTCAATCCAAAACCAGTAATCGAGCATCTTGGAAAACTCGGCCTTGTCTTCTCAGACAAAGAATGCGACAGACTAGAGGCTCCTCTCAATTTAACTTTAATCGGCAAATTTTCACAAGCTCGACCATATATGGTGAAACTTCGCTAAGATTTTTCAGACAGTGGGCTTCAAAGGAACAACTGATCTTCATCTACTTAATTTGAGGTAGGTATTGATTAGTTTTGTGTTACCAGAAGACTATTACAGATGCTGGCTTCATAAGGTATGGAATTTCGGTTCATAAACGATTTGTATTGTCAAGTGGGAACCAAACTTCAATCCAGATACTGATTCTCCAATAATGCCAATTTGGGTAGCTTGCTATGGTCTTCCTCAACAGTTCTTTGATCATGATGCAATGATGAATATCAGAAATCTAGTTGGTAATCTAGTAAAGGTAGATCACGGAACACTCAATAGAACTCATCCACATGTAGGAAAGGTCTGTGTAGAGTTTGATATAACCAAATCAAAACCATCTAGGATGTGGTTACAATATAGGGGTTATGGATTCTAGCAGAGGGTTGAATACAAAAATGTTCCTGATTATTGCTCAACATGTTTTAATATTGGACACTCTCAGGATCTGTGTAAAAATCTAAGATAATTAGAAGATATTTGAGGCCTGGATACTATCTGATAAGATTTTTTTTCATCCAATCCAGGTACTGCTTCTGCATCTGGTGTGGTTTCTAAAATAGAGAAACAAGTTTATAGGCATGTCTTTAAAGATCAAACTTTAAATCTTATACAAGATAGTGAAAATGGAAAACAAAAAGAGATTACGATCATTTTAGATAAGGGAGATGGTACGAGTGAAGGTGTTAAAGATAACAAGGAAAAATTGATCCCTACTGCTGATTTTGCAAATGCAAGAATACATAGTGTTAATCAGAATGAGTTGATTAATAAACACATTGATTTGACCTCAAAAACATGTGTTTTCCGGAGCATTTAACATCTCTTTTGTAATCATTTTGTGGTAAGATTGCTAGATTTAGGTAGGTTTACA